>CAUYRT010085859.1:0-64107 GCA_963574885.1 Lepilemur ruficaudatus | reverse complement strand
CTGCCTCAGGCTCCCGAGTAGCTGGGACTACAGGGATGCACCACCATGCCTGGCTAATTTTTTTCCTATACATTTTTAGTTGGCCAATTAATTTGTTTCTATTTTTAGTAGAGATGGGGTCTCGCTCTTGGTCAGGCTGGTTTCGAACTCCTGACCTTGAGCGATCCACCCGCCTCGGCCTCCCAGAGTGCTAGGATTACAGGCATGAGCCACTGTGCCCGGCCAGTAATTAGGTATTTAATAAGAAAATTTCCATGGAAATAAAAAACCCCAAAGGTTAAAGGTTAACAATACACTATAAACTCAGTTTTTGAGTTCAGAAAGCAGCCAGTTGAGAAGATTTCTAGATTTGGAGCTCAAAGCGTCTTCAGCTGGGGTGGGGACAGGTGGTGGCAATTTTACAGATTTTCCTGGTTTACAGTTTGAGTCAGGTGTTCCGGTGAACTGTCTGAGTAGTCCGAGCAAGCAAGGCGTGAATCGTGGCCATATATAAGCCATTGTGATTTTGCCCAAGTCTGTATCACGTCATCCATTCAGGAAAAGGGCAGTCTTAATTTCAGTCATTCCAATCCATAAGGGTGCGAGAAAAACTGGGAACATTAGTTTGGAGAGTTGTAGCCAGATGTCGGAAGAAACTAGAATTCAGGATCCAGTCCAGATTGTAGATAAGTAACAAAACCCTCAGAAACAGTGAGCGAGGATCTGGTAACGAGTGCCTATGGTTTTCCTCTGAGACATGACTTTTCTCTCTATGGCCACCCCCATTTCAACAAAGATAATCAAAGTAAGACTAATTTCTTTGCTAAATAAAGTTCAATCTCATTAAACCTGGCCACAAAGATAGTGATTGACTATATGGACTCTTGTAAAATTTGTTTCGCTGGAATTTTTCACAAGGAAGTTGAGGCCAGGAGGCCAAGCCAAGGACTGGCTATCAGACTTTGCCTGCGATACCTATATATTGGGGTGAATTCCTTTCTTTTTGAGGTCCCCCAAATATTCTGAGGTTCCTGGGCCTGCCAGAAAGTGACATTCGTTCCTCACCTGTACAGCTAGAAATCTTTTTAAGCCAGGCCAATTTTTCCAAGGGGGGCTTTATTGGCTCCATAAAGTCAACCTGGGTTCCTTAAAGCTGTCTGGTAACATCAGAAAATAGAACATTCCAGTCAAAGACTTGGTAATATCATTAATGTTTCCAATTGTGTCCTGTTACAAGGAGAACATATTCTTATTGAACGTATTGAACGTATGCAAATAAACTAACTATATTACCATAAAAATAAGAATATTCATAAATAGTTTCTAAATTCTGGATGGATCAGGTAGGGAGAAAAAGTAAATGTTTCAACTTTTGCTCACAAAAGTATACTAAATTACTATAAGCTATAGATAACTTAAAAAAGTTTTCTTAAGTCTGGAAAACAAAACATTTAAAGAGCCAACAATGTTGCACATAAAACTTCATAAAAATTATCCCCATCAGTTCATTTAGTTCCATGTAATTAATTTTTATTAATATTCTGCTTGATCTTGGTTAGCAGGTTCATAGAACAGTTTCTGTATTAGAGTTGGGATATTTTTACCCAGTCCAAGGGTATAATCTTAAAGTTATCAGAAAGCTGTATTGTCAGAGTATTGTCAGGGTATTGTCAGAGTCTTTTTTATGAATATCCCTGAAGAAGAAGGAGTTTTGGACTGTAGCTGATTATATATGTTTTCAGAGAAGAATCAACAAATGAGGTTATAGAGGTTGATTGGATGGTTTTGGTTGTCTATTTCTTTAGTTCAATCCTTTATTCAGGTTTTGAAAAAAGTTACTCATATAAGTTGCTTGCTTGCTTGCTTTCTTCTTTCTTTTTTTCTTTTTTTCTTTTTTTTTTTTTTTTTGACAGAGTCTCGCCCTGTTGCCCTGGCTAGAGTGCCGTGGCGTCAGCCTAGCTCACAGCAACCTCAAACTCCTGGGCTCATGCGATCCTCCTGCCTCAGCCTCCCAAGTAGCTGGGATGACAGGCATGCACCACCATGCCCGGCTAGTTTTTTCTATGTATTTTTAGTTGGCCAATTAATTTCTTTCTGTTTTTTTTTAAGTAAAGACAGTGTCTCACTCTTGCTCAGGCTGGTTTCGAACTCCTGACCTTGAGTGATCCTCCAGCCTTGGCCTCCCAGAGTGCTAGGATTACAGGCATGAGCCACCGCACCTGGCCTAGTTGCATTATTTCTTGAACCTGAATTAATATTAAGGTCAAGAAATCTCCTCCCTCCCTCTTCTCCCTCCCTCTTCTCCCTCCCCTCCCCTCCCCTTCCTTCCCCTTCCCTTCCCTTTCCTTCCGACAGGGTATTATTCCTCGGTTGCCTGGGCTAGAGTACAGTAGCATCATCGCAGCTCACTACATCCTCAACCACCTGAGCTCAAGGGATCCTCTTGCCTCAGCCTCCTGAGTACTGGGACTACAGGTGTGTGCCATGACACGTGGCAAATTTTTCTATTTTTAGTAGAAACAGGCTCTCACTCTTGCTCAGACTAGTCTTGAACTCCTGGCCTCAAGTGATCCTCCTGTCTCAGCCTCTGAAATTGCTAGGGTTATAGGTATGAGCCACTGTGCTTGGTCAAGAAAACATTTTTTGTTTTTTGTTTTTGTTTTCTTTAGTTGTTTTGTGTCAAAGGAATACAAATGCTGCACGGAATCTATCACCCGGACCTTGCTTGCTGGAGTAATTCATATCCGGCTTTGTTGCTGGGGGTAACTGTGTGTGGAAATACCGGTTGATTGTAAGGAGGTAGCTATCTGGAGACGGGAGCAAATCAGAGAGACGTCTTCTCCTGAAAAGCAAGCAGGACCGTAAAGCAAGATGAACTGAGACACATCTAACTGGGGGAAAGTTGTCATGAGGGGATCTGTACGATGAGGAGCAGGCAGCCTCTTGTGAATGTAACCTTCTTGTTTCTGACTCACGGGACGGAAGGCAGCGACGGAGGCGGGGCGACGGGGAGACTAGGAGGCAAACTGAAGTGTTTGGGAGACAGTGTGAGACAGTTGTCCCCCTTGAAGAGAAAGCCAGGCTTTTAGCTTCCGGCTGATAAGGACCAAAGCCAGAGCTCTGAGAGTGAGTGAAGCCAAGAGGGGAATGTGGAGAGGTCTGGGGGCTTTGACACATGGGAGCAAGTGACAGAGAGACATGACATGTTCTTGCTTTTCAACTGTAACAGGGAAACTGTCTACATTAATTTGGAACTGTAGCTTTTCTAAACCAGAAAATAAAACCCAATTAAACAATAGCTTAAAAAAATTAGCCAGGCATGGTGGCATGAGCCTGTAGTCCCAGCTGCTCGGGAGGCTGAGGCAGGAGGATCTCTTGAGCCCAGGAGTTTGAGGCTGCAGTGAGCTGTGATCCTGCCACTGCACCTCTAGCCTGGGTGACAGAGCAAGACCCCCTATCTAAAAAGAAATAATAATAAAATTAGCACACTATTTTCAGGCCAATAATGGCCATTTTATTTTCTTTATAAAAGGCTGGGTTCCAGAGCAGAGCGAAAATGTGAGCTGCAGTCCAGATGTCATGAATGAAACCAGAGTGATCCATGTATTTTCATCTCGCTTCACGGAGTTGGCACAATGCTCGGCACATCTAGATATTAAAAAGTATTTGTAGGATTTAATTGCATTGTGACGGGGTACTCCAACCGGAGATTTCAGGCGGTGGAAAACAGCATCTGAATTTTGAATTTCTCAGCCAGCACAGCAAGTGACGGCAATGGCGGATGCCAAGAAGACAGGCAAAGGGCCTCGCTGAGCGGTTAGACAAACGCACACGGAAAGAGAGTCCCGTCTCTCCAGCAGGGGGCGCTGCAGGATCTCCTTAGCACAGCGGGGCTGCCCGATAAAGTCTGGCAAAACCCTTTGTTGACTCTGCAGGAGGAAGATGGCACAGAGTTGGTTTTGCAGGCCTCCTCTGCCGTGGTTCTGGCAGGGAGAACTCGGAAGTCGCTGCAGGAAGCGTGGATGAGGAGTCAGGGGACCACGGCGCAGTCCCTGCCCTGCCCCAGGAGCCGGTGACCTTGGCCAGTCACGTCAGCGCCTGAACCTGCTTCTCTTGTCTGTGACGGGACAGGCCAACCCGGCTGCACAGTGTAACTGCCCTCAGCGATGTTCCCACCCCGCCAGCTCGGGGTCCGTATTAGGTCAGGCCTCTTTCATTATTTCATGGGCTGCAACCCTGAGCCCCAGCCCCTCAGTGCATCCTGTCGTCCTCCACTCCCTTTTCCACTGAGACTCAATCATCCCCCAGTGTCACAGCCCCTGTGACGGGCCCATTCGAGTCCTGCAGTTTGGCCCGTGTGGGATTACATGCAGCCTTCCCCTGCAGAGCATCCCGGCGGCTAGAAACGCCCCAGAGATGCTTCCGGAGCTTTGACTCTGGGAAGGGGCTGAGAGCCTGTTCTTCCAGAAGCTTCTTGGCCCCAGTGCAGTTTGTCGCCTGCTACTCCCAATCTTAGCAGGGAGGGGGGAAGCCCGTCTCTGCCAGAGGGACTGGCTCGGCGCCCCCCAGAAGAAGAACGGTCCTTCCTCGCCTTTTTTCCGGTTCACGGGAAAGCATCACTCATCCGTCTGTCTTGGGGAGACTCACTGTCTGGTCTGCTGCAAAGAGACGCGGCTGGGGTCTTTCAAATAGAAACTTTTCTTGCTTAAAAGAAATCAAGTTCTCCCTCTTGGGAAGCCCTGCAATATTTTCACGACGGTTCATTGTCTTTTCTGAGACAGGGGAGAGAGAGAGAGAGAAGAGCATGGAGGCGGCCCTGCAGAGCAGGGAGCTGGGTGGGAAGAAGGCAGCTGGGATCCAGGGGGTGGCCCTGCTGTCCCTTTGTCTCCTGCAGGAAGTGGACAGTGGGCTGAGGGTGACCTGCCAGAGCCTGGGCAGAAGGGACGAGACATGCTTAAAGCCGCCACTTTGCTGAAGCGGGTGTGGGCGGCTCAGGTGGCCATCAGTGATGGCGGGTCACTGGGCTGGCGCAGCCGAGTGTCAGGGCTTGGGGCCTCCCGCCAGGCTCCTGGGTCTTGGATCAGCTCCTGCCCCAGCCTCAAACTCAGAACTGTGATTTCTGGGCCCTGTTCTTAGAACTGACCAGAACACTCTAAAAAGGCGGGTGCAGTGCAGGAGGGGAGGCTATTTCCTGGTCTCAGATTTGGTGCTGATTCCCCTTCTTAAATAAGAATCTCCTTTTTGCTTTTTTTGCTTTTCCTTGTGCCTTCTCTCCTTGGCCTCCCGCCCCTTTCTCTCTCTCCCTACCTCCTGTTTTCTACTCCAGGTGCTTCTGACGTGGGCTTTGTTGTGGGCCTGTCCAGGCGCCAGAGCGGGGGTGGACGGGGTGGGTGCTGTGCCTTCTACCTAAGGCGAGGCGTGGGCAGTGCCCTTTGTGGCCACAAGGGGGCAGCAGGCCCTCTGGCAGAGGACGTGCCCAGGCCACCTCTCTGTGCCACCTCTTGGGAGAAACACGGTTCTGGCTCTGGTATTCCTGGGCTTAGCCGAGGGGCCCAGGCCAAGGGTGACATCCCATACAGTGTCCCTGCAGACATAGGCTGGCCCTATCCTTGTTTGATATTCCTCCGTCTGTAAAACCCTGCGTCCCCCGAAGGATGGATCCGTGACAGCACGTGTCACTGTCCCAGCACAGTGTGCACACTGAAGGCACGTTCAGAGCAGAAGAAAAGAGGTAAAGTAGTAATAGAAGTTGCCACCCTTTCTTCTCACCCCTACCCCATCATCTTGTGAGCTGCCAGGTGTCTACACCACATGGCTGCTGGCCCAGGTGGCCTCAGGTCCGCTCTGGGTGGGGTGGGGAGGATGGCGGATGGTCACTGCGGTCCCGCCATGCATGTTCCAGTCCTGCTCTGCCCGTGGGCACAGCGTGAGCTTGCGTACCCCCACTCCGGCCCACCCTGGAGGTCGGGTTTGGCCACGTGACTTGCTGTGGCCAAGGAAATGTGAGCAGAAATGATGTGAGTCACTTCCACATGGTGCTTTAAATGCCGGGGACGGGGAGGGGAGGGGCAGAGGAGGACCGAGAGGAAAGCAGTGTTTTCCCTGGGCTCGGCTGCGGTAACAAAACGCCAGGGACTGCCTGGCTTAAATAACAGACATTTATTTCCCCCCAGTTCTGGAGGCTGGAAGCCCAAGGTCAAGGTGTCCCAGGGTTGGTTTCTCCCAAGGCCTCGCTCCTTGGCTTGTAGACGGCCATCTGCTCCCTGCGTCCTCACGTGGTCGTCCCTCTGTGTGTGTCTGTGTCCTCATCGTCTCTTCTTACGAGAACACCAGTCAGATTGGATTAGCGCCCACCCATGTGACCTCATTTCCCCTGAATTATCTCTTTAAAGGCCCCACCTCCAAACACAGTCCCATTCTGAGATACCAGGGGTGAGGGCTTCAACATGAATTCCGGGGAGGACACAATTCATCCCGTAGCAGGAAGCAAAGCCATTTTCCCAGTGGTGGCAGAAGGCAGCGGTGGGGACGGAAGACCTCCTGAGAATCGCCCACTTGAGTGCTGCAGGGATCCCAGAAAGGCTGCGGCTGAGCCTGCCCAGGTCCTGGGCAGGGGTGGGGTGAGCTCTGTGAATCACCAGATGCTCCCTGCCCCGCCCTCCCCATAGTCCTGGAGGCCCCTGGGTCCCCGAACCAGGCCCTTCCCTTCCTGGAAGGCTAAGATGGCTCCACTTTCCCGACTGCACCCAACTGGTACAGATGGGACAGGGGGAGTGGCATCCGTCCCATCCTAGCCCTATGGTGAGGCCCCCAGTGCAGCGGGTGGGGGCGTGGAGGTGAGCACCCTTAGCTGGGCCCATCTGGGCAGGGGATCTCCTGGAGGGGACCAGGAGTCAGCTTGTCATCTCTAACTCAGATTTCCCACGGGACTCTGGCTATTCTGGGCAAACGCCCCTTCCTTAGTGCTTCAGTCCTCCTAGCACGGAGCAGGGGTGAGAAGCCCAGCTCCTGGGGGCTCCCTGCTTAACACATGGTTTAGCAAAACTCTACACCCCAAAAGGCTGCCTGGAGTCTTACAGCTTCTTTCCTGGCGAGGTCCCTGCAGGTGGAGACTTTCACACCAATCTACCTCCTGCAGCGAGTGCGGGTGACTACTTCCCAGCACCCTCAAACGCTTTCATCTTCCTTTTCTTATTTTTTTTAAATCAACACATCATAATTGTACATGTTTATGGGTACACAGTGATGTTTTGATACATTCAGTGTATGATGATCAAATCAGGGCAATTAGCATATCCACCACCTCAAGCGTTGATCCTCAAAGAAATGATGATATACGCGCAAACACTTGTGAGGTTCCTCTTCCTGAATCAGTTTCCTTCGGAGACCGCCCAGCTGTCTCCGTGGCCGTTTGCTTTGAGCCTGTGAACAGGGTATTTAAAAATAGCCCATCTGAAACCTCCAGTCTGGCTGCAAAAATCATCCATCCATCCACCCACCCATCCACCATCCTTTCATTCAATCAGGTGCTTGGCCCTGTGTGTGCTGTGACAGGGACAGGCTAAAAGGAAGTCACTTTCTCTTCTTTGTATGGATAGTTTCTCTTGAAGTATTTTTTTATTTCACTTTTTCTAACAGCAATATAGAAACAAATAATCGTAAAAAATAAAAGTATAAACTGTCCGTCAATTATGTAATAGCACTTGGTATTGCTACAGGGGTGGGTCTTGGGCTCGGCCAGGCCAGGGGGAGCCTGCCCAGGCCCTCAGGCCTCTGGGATAGCTCCTGAGCCCTCAAGGGCAGGAGACGTGACTACACCAGCCGGTGCCAGTGGGGACTTGGCGTGTTACACCCGGGCAGCCTGGGCCCGGCGGGGAGATGGAGGGATAATGGGTAGAACTGGCAACAGCACTGCGTACACATGGAGGAAGGTGGCGGTGGGGGTCAGGCCAGCCCTGCTGCTGCCCCAGAGACCCCACAGAGCAGGGACGTCACAGGGCTGAGCCGACTCGGGCAGTTGTGTTCACTGCAGACGGGGAGGGAGCTGAGGACACCGGACGGCGCTTGGGAAACTCACTGCCCTCCCCTCCACTCTCTTCCCTGCTCACCCCCTTCCCTCGCTCCTCCTCATCCCCTGATAGAGTTCTTTTGGGATGACGTTGGGAAAAACAGCCGAGACACATAACCTATCCCAAAACGTGTCCTGATTTTGGCCTCCTCTTACAGAGCAAAGCGAGGGGGGGGGTGCCTGAGCAGCTGCGTCACTTGGGTGCCGCCAGTTCAACTGCACGGACCACACTCAACAAAACCCCCCAGCTCCGGCTGAATCCACTTGTTTCTGTTACTGTAATGACTGGTTTCTAAAAAGAAAAAGAAATTCAGTCTGGCATGTTTCCAGACTGTGGGATGGGCTTTCCTGCGTGGGTTCGAGGATGTTTACGGAGCGTTCTCTGCCCTGTGGGTGGGTGCATGGGGGCCGGCCGGGGACCGCCAGGGCTCGTCGGTAAGGGGCGGCAGGAGAGGAAAGGCCCTCGGGGCCTGGGCAGCGCGTGCGCAGAGCTCTGAGCAGGACAGGGCTGCGCGGTCCTCTGGGCCTCAGTGCACGGAGGAGGGTGGACGCACAACCCTGGCTACGTTATTCTATCTTCTTTGAAAGAAGTTCTTCGAAATTGCAAGGAAGAGACCAGGTTCCTTCCTGTCTACAAGGGACCATTCACTCGCATCTTCCCACTCCCAGCCCACTAAGGAAAAGCAACCTGTCCCCTGGGTAGCTCACAGTGTGTGTGGACACGGCCCTGCTGAGATTATGCAGAAAGGAGACAAGAGAGACACACAGAGCAGCCAGACGCTGTGCTTAGACCATGGGACCACCGTTCCGTAGCCCACTGTCCAGGCCCCGCCCAGCCATTGCCCCGAACATTCTGAATTGCAAAGCGGGAGGCGTACAGGGGTAGGCAGTGCGTGGGTTTGGCAAAGCATCGGGACCACGTTTGGGGTTCAATTCACTGACACATGACCTGTCTAGGCATCACTCACAACGGTTCCACACGTCAATATCCACAGCCAGGGAACAGCCGTGCAACCTGGAGAAGTCGCTCTCCTTCCCCAGGCTTCACTTTGCCCCTTTATCAACGAGAGGGCTCAGCTAGGTGACATCGCAGGTCAAAAGGACTTCTGGTCTGAGGTCTCCGCCAGGCTCGGGGAGGAGCCCGCCGGGCGGGGTGAGTCACCCAGGCTGACTCTCTAACCTGCCGAGGTCTAGGCGCGAGGATCCTCACACTTGATAGGGAGAAACTCTTAAAATCAAATCCTAACCTCTGCACCTGACCTACCCAACTGGCTTCCCCATTTGGACAAAAACCAAACAGTTATTAACAAGTTAGCGACACATTAGTAACAGTCTTACTCAATGAAAACTAGTGGTTAGGTCAGGCACAGGGTCTCAGAGGAGACTCAGGACAGGCTCTGGGCTCCCCGGATTGTCTTTTGGGGAAGGGCAATAAGGAGACATAGGTGACACCATCAGACCCCACCAGGTGGCCTCTGTTGCCCACCCCACTCCAGGGGGATTTCATGGGAAACCCGCCCCTAGTCCAGTCACCAGGGGTGTCCTAGGCAGGCTCCCTGGGGCTGTGGGGGACAGCAAAGGGGCCCTTTGGAGGCTGTGACTGGTGCACGTGGCCAGGGGAGGTGATGGGGACACCTGTGCTCACTCCACCCAAGCTGCACTAGTGTGTGCCTGTCACATGCCCGGCACAGCTGGGGATGATGTACACGGCCTGTGGTGCCGAGTGGAAGCCCAACGGCAGCCCGGACCGCTGGCTCTCCCGGGCAATGGCTGTGGAGCCTGTGTCCCCAAGCACCACTTTGTCATTCCTTTTGATTTTCCTTTCCTGGTGGGTTCCTTTCAAGGCTGCTGAGTCACCTACTTAGGGCGAATTCGAGCCTGCACTTAGAGGACAGCGACAGTGTGGGAGATGGGCACGTCTGACGTGTCTAATCTCCCCAGGGCTCTTGGATGGGGGGAGCCTTCTGCAAGAATGACAGCTTTGCCCATCCCCCACCCTTTGGGAATCCCAGTTCATAGCACCAGTGATTCCAGGAAACAGGAATGAGGGCCACCAAGGGATGGATCACGCTGGGAGCCAGGTTCTCCTTGACGTCTGGTTGGAGTGGCCCTTCTGCAGAGCTCTTTGGGCATGAAACGGGAGCCAGTCCAGGAGACACTGGGACCACAGCTGGGTCCCCAGGGAGCACCGTCCCACAGGTCCTGAGGCCCCTGAACCACCAGCCGCAGGAGGCCCTACCTCTGGGAGACCCGCTGGGGCAGCCAGGCCTGGGCTCCCTCCCACCCCGCCCCTCCGGGGCCTCTCAGCACAGAGAGAACCTCCGGGAGTTGATGTTCATCTTGGTGACGCCAATGAGCTTGAGGGGCGTGGAGAGGCTGAAGGAGGAGGCCAGGGGCGAGTCGCAGAAGAGGTCGGCCAGCTCGTCGCGCTCCTCCAGCTCGTAGGTGGCGTCGTTGAGCATCCTCCTGTGCAGGCGGCAGGTGTGCTCGATCTTCAGCTTGTTGATGTCGCCGCGCAGGCGCATGAGCTGTCTGGCCAGCTGCTGGTCCTGCAGCCGCATCTCCGTCTGGAAGGCAGGGAGGGGGTGTGAGCACAGGAACAGACCCGCGAGCAGGAGTCCTAAAGAACCAATCGGTCCCTCTGGAAACACCAGCCCTTTGCCAGCCCAGGGAGGTAGAAAGACACAGACGGCAGGGTGAGAAATCAGGGTGTGCTGGCAGAACAATCGCCGGTGTCACCGTGCCTCATCCTCCTGAAAGAGGTGCCCGTCGGTCCTGCCTTGAAGATCCTTCCAGTCCTTCTGCTTGTTTAGAGAGACATTCGGAAGGACCAGGAGTGTAAAGAAAAGCACAGGATAACAGACACCAAATGCAGGGCTGCGGCCGCCTCGCGGTGGGAAGGAGGGACCGTCTGGGGAAGGGAAAGGCAGCAACGGTGATTTCTACCTCATGCTGGGGAGCGGTGTGCTCTTGTGTTACTCCTGAAACATTTAGAACGCCTGAAATGTTTCTTAGCAAAGTTTCAAAAGAGCCAAAACAGGTCAATATGGACTGGATGCTTAACTATGAAATATGGTTCTAAGCTCTCTGGGTCTGCTCACACGGGACCTCGAACCATCACTACAACCTGTGATGTGACATCACTACCGTCACCTGCAGCGATAGCGGAGGACACAGACTTGGCACAGCTGAGTCAGCTCGTCACTGGCCGGGTGGTGTGAGGAACCCAGAACCCGAACTGACCACAGGGCGCTGCCACCTCTCAGAGCAGAGCCAGGGCCGTGGCAGGAGCTGGTTGAGGGCTCAGTGACCCCGTAGAAGGTTCCTGATATTTTTAGTGCCTCGGTGTTTCCAGCTGAGGAAGGGATCTGACAGTACTTCCTCACCTGGCCTCAGTTTCCAAAACCCATCCACCTGTTAACCTAGCTGGGCCCTCCCAGGTTCTGGCAGGGCAGTCAGGGTCCGTGGTTTACTAGTCAGGACGCTGGAGCTCAGCGGGCCCCAGGGAATCACTTGGTTCCACCACCCTTGTGACATGGCACAAAGGGACACAGCATGGGCTCTCTGCGGCCTCGGTGCAGAGTATCTTCCATCAGTCACACTTTGTCACTGTCACTGTGTCACTATGTCACTGTGTCACTGTGTCACTTTGTCACTGTCACCCCAGAGGGCCCTGTGCTGTGGTCATTATGCAAATGAAGGCAAAAGTTCTCACTTTCCCCGTTCAGGTTTGGAACAGGGCGCATCGCAGGGTAGAAATTCAGCCACCTCGCCGGCGAGCATTTCAATGTTCTTTTTTCTCTTTGTCTCATTTTTTATGTACTTCTACAGATCTCTTTTCTCCTGATTTCACAGATGATAAAAATTGAGATAGAAAATCTCACTTGGTCATCAGCGAGGTATTTAATGGTAAAATGGGCTTAAAGTTCCCAGCCCCAGTTCACGAGTTTACTTTTCCATCCGCGGGCATCACAACCCTAATGTATTGCCGATTGGAAATTCTTTTCATCTGGAATAGCGCCAAGTTAATGCCAGACTCCCACAGGGCGGCTGGTCATTTGTTCATGTTTTTGGAGCCCTTGACTGTGCCTAGAACTGAGACAGGTGCTGCCGAGACCCTTCGGAAAAAGACGGGGGTCAAACGTGCCTGGAAGCACCTGCTCACACCCATCACTCTGTTCGGCACAGTCCCCGGGGGCCGGGCTGGCACCGATCCTCTGGAATATTCCATAACTTGACAACGGGTCTCTCTGAAAAACTCGGAAACCTATGATTTGGATTTGAGCTTTGACCCCAGGAGTTGGATCTTTGGTCTGAAAAGACCTTTTAAAGTTGGAGAAATTCAGGTGTGACCAGATGTCTGCGGGTACCCGTGAGATGCAGGCTGCGGGGGGCACGTCTCAGCGGGGACGGGGAAGGAGCTGTTTTTCTGTGGCCGATAGATCCCGACAAAGGTTGGAGGACAACAGGCTTTAAGACCCATCCGCGTCAGCTGGAAAGGGATAGTAGTAAGCCGCACGTCCAGTTTCCTTTGACCGGACAAAGGAAAGGTGGCAAAGGCTGGAGTCACCGCACACGCCCATGCAGCTCAGATGCATTCAATTCCGCATAAGGGTAGAAAGAGAAATAAAACACGTTTCAATGGGGCTGGTGATTCCAGCCAGGCTGCGTGCTCGGGCTGCGAGGGAGCTGGACGAGGGGCTGGGAATCTGCCATTTCCTCCTCGGGCCCTGGTGTGAGGGCATCCGGCAGCGTGAGCCTCTCTCGAGGGTTCACCGTGGGTCTTAACATTTTTAGATGCTGAGAACATATATTGAGTAGTGACGCCCGGACACGAACCAATGAATTCATCTCATGCCCCGAGAAACATGGCCCATTCCAGCACTACAAGCAACCTTGGCTGCGTTGGACCCATTCTCAGCTGCCCTGTGGGGGCCACACGGGCGTTTTGCGAGGGTGACTTTACACCCTACACACCAACCGGAGCCCCGATTAAGAGGTAACTCTGCTGTGATCAAACCAAACCCGCACAGCCTCCGAAGAAACCTTAGCAATGGCTAAGAGGCTTTATTTTTTCCCCAGAGTTTTAAAAAATGGTGGTAGAATCTGTCGAATGTAAAATTGACCCTCGTAATCATTTTTAAGGGCGCAGCTCAGCAGCTGTCAGTGCATTTCCATTGCTGTGCACCTGTCACCGCCACCCACCTCCAGAACTCAAGGGTCCATCTCCCCAAACTGGAATTTTGCACCCAAAGACACTAACTCCCACTCCCCTCCCCCAGCCCCCATCATCCCCTCTTCCATCTCCTATCTCTGCGAATTTGATGGATCCAGGGACCTCGTATAAGTGCAATCACAGAATTCGTCTTTTTGTGACTGGCTGATTTCTCTTGGCATAGCACCCTCCAGGTTTGAACGGCTAAGCGGCTCTGTCATAGGTTAATCTTTTTAGAAGTCTGCAGTGAACGTGTCTTGCGGATCCTGTGTGCAAGAATTAGAACAGAGCTGCTGGGAGAGCACAGGGCTGGGCTGGGGCTGGCGTCCCCCCGACTCCTGTCTTCTCTGGCTACCAAGCTCTGCCAAGGGACCCCTCAGAGGCAGTGATGACAACACAGTCCCGGTTGCTGACACACGCTGCTTGATGCATGGTACATATGTGGCTTCACTGCATCCCCCCACCACTCTAGAGGTAGGCGTGGTCTGTTTCACAGAAGAGGAAACGGGCTCGGAGAACTTAAGGAGCTGTGCAGGGCCAGAGGCATGTGAATGGTGGCACGCGGACCCAACCCAGAGCTAGAGGCCTCCCCCCAGCTCCTGTGCGCCGGCGGTGAGCGGGGCCCTGAGGCAGCAGAGGAGGAAGTTCACAGCCCTGGGGAGAACCTGAACTCCAGTCCTCACTCGCTGGGTGGCGCTGGGCAAGTGCCTCCCGCTCCCTGAACTTCCATCTCCTCATCTGCAGAAAAGACGCAACACCTTCTCCAAGGACTGTGAGAAGAGAGTGAAACAACATAGAACATGCCAGAAATATGAACAATACTGGCCAGATAAGATAAGAGGGTCCCCATTGTGTAAGGCCTTTCTCTCCAGGCTGGGGCACAGCAAGTAGAATCCAGGAGGGATCCCCCAGTTTTAACCCCTCATTACAGAGCCCCAGACGCTGGCGCTAGGACCGGGCCCTAGTGATTCAGCTCTCGGTGTGGGTTTAACGCCGTCCCTGGCAAAGGCTCCGCTGTGGGATGTGACTCTCTGGGAACAAAGGCGCAACCTGTCATTCCAGCAACCCCATAATTAGGGGTTAGGACTTGGCAAGAGGGGGAGAGATGTCACGGCCAGGGGCGTCAGTGCATGGAGGTGAGAGGGGCTGTCCCCACCGGGCGTGAAGAAATGAAGAGTGTGGGACAAACAGCCGTGCTTGTGGCATAGGCTCCGCTGTGGCCCACAGTGTCTGCTTTTTTGAGGCAGACAAGCGTGTTCTTCAGAGAGTTGGGCTGTTTCTTAAGGGAGCATGTGAGGCCCAAGGGCAGGATTAAGTAACTAAACACAGTAATCAAATGCTCTGAAAGGGGCACAAACCCCGGAGGACGAGGAAATTCAGAGAGCAGAACCGTCTCCTGGGCTGTGCCTTGTGTCATTTGCTGCTTTTCCTGGGGAGTCAGGAGAGGCGCTGACTCCAGTGTGTCCCCAGAACAAGTGACGGGGAGGACACTGGAGCGGACATTTGCACACCTAAGTTCACAGTAGCGTTATTCACAGTCGCCAACAGGTGGAGGCCACCCGGTGTCCTTGGACAGACGAGCGGATGGCACAATGTGGTCTGTCCATACAGTGTAGTGTTATTCAGCCTCAGAAAGGAAGGAGATTGTGCCCCACGCCACGCCGTGGATGGACCTCAAGGACACCGTGCCCAGCGACATAAGCCATATGCGAAAGGACAGTGCTGCAGTACTGGGTCTTCTCTCTCCTATCGCAGCCTCATAGGTGCAGACAGTCTCCGATGCTGAGAAGAGACCGGGTATAAAGTCCAGGCCGTTTTCTCAGCTGCGTGGGAAGGTCCAGAACATGCTCCACTGTCCCACGATTTGGAAATAGGACTTAGCTCTTGAGCCTCGGCAACCGTCTCCGCAACCCGTCTCATTATTCATTTCGCTTATTGTTTTGTCAGTGCCGCGTGGGACTGTCCGCTTAGGAGACTGGATAGAGTACTAGTATCTGACCTTGGCGTTGGCCTCTGAGAAGGAGGCAGGTGAACGCCGGAGGGACAGCAGGGGTGTCGTTCCCACGTGCTGCTGCGTGGCAGCTTGAGGGTCTGGGGAAATGTGGGGAAAAAAATTCAAACACCCCTAGAAATTGAACTGAGTTTGAGAATTGGTTTCCAGGGGAAGCCGTCCTCCCCCTCCCCCCCGGGGGGAGGCTGGAGCTGATTCTCGGAGGTCTCTACTTTGGCAGGTGCAGGCCTGCGGGCCACACTAGTGGTGTCTTACGCTCTGCAGCCCTTGCCTTGGGGACCAGTTCTGGGTTCTTTTGAGGGCCCTGCAGGTGTGGGCGGGAGAGAGGGTCCAAGGCCCCCATCCCCTGGGCCGGCCCAGCAGGGCAGGAAGGACCAGCCCGATGGCTCCTGCCTCCTGCCTCTGCGGCCCAGGCTGGGGTGCAGTGGCGTGATCACAGCGAACTCGGTCCTGGTCGTACTGAATGGAGCGGGGACTGGGTGGATTAGAGGACCCACACCTGCCTCGTTCAGCCCCAGGATGGTCTACGTGATGTCACCCCGGTGGGGCACAGCCACCAGGAGTCTTCTCCTCCCTTCCTTCTCCTTGACAAGCCAAGACAGTCCAGAGAGGGAGAGGCAGGGCTTGCCTCGTCAGCTCTCACGTGGAGTGGGAACTTCTGGAGATAGAGGGCCTGGGTTTTGTCTTATTCTAGGAGATTCTGTGCCTTTTCTTTATCAGTAGACTACACGGTGAAGAGTGTGTACCAATTACATTGGCAAGAAGCCTTGCACTCTTCTTTCTTTGGTCTTTTATTTTTATAATTTTTTTCCCTCTTGATTATACATAATATGTGCCTATTTTAGAAATTTTGGAAACTACAGAAAAGTCGGAAGAATAATGTTACCACCCAGAAATAAAGATCACTGAAGTCTGGTGTATTTCCTTTGCTGGTACCTTTGTTTACACATTCTTTAATAACCCCTAAGAGGCCAGCGGTCTGCCCGGATGAATGGAACAGGAGCCTTCCTCCTGCTGAAAGCCCCAAGCTAGGATGAGCTGAGGAGACTTAGCCCTGGGCAAACACATGCCTGGACGAGAAGCTCTCTTGTGAACCAAATTCCAGCCCAGCCAGTACCTCCCTGGATGGCCCTGAGCAAATTATTATCCTCATCAGGAAACAGCTGCCCAGCCCCTGCTGAAGGGCTGTTGTGAGGCACTGCTAGCAACTGGCTGTGACTTTTACAAGCCTCCTCGTCTGAAATCAGCAGCGTTTAAACACAGGCTTTCTGACAGCTCACGGCCCTGTTGTCCCAAACATCTGATGTGTCTGGAACAAAGGGAAGAGATCTGGGTCTACTGCCCGGTGATGTGGGTTTATGTCATGGTTTAGCCTCATCATTCACAGGGTCTTGAGCAAGTCCCTTAACCTCTCTGTCCCTGAGGCCTATAATCTTTCTGAGGCTCAGTCTGTAAAGCAGGAATAGCAAATACTCCCAAGCCTTTGCTCCCAAGGATACTCCCAAGGACGCTGTACGGGAAAGACCTATGGGAACCATACAATGCTCCCCGATGGGAGACACTGACACGGCTATATCCCCGCATTTCTCACCTGCGTCCCCATCAGAAGGTGCTCGGTGAGTCTGACCTGTCACTTGGCCACACCACTCTGTAGATATGGATGACACTGGCCTCAGAGGGCTGTGCCCGGACAGACCAGAGTCATGCACTTGCCAAGCAGACAGCACGGGCAAGAGAGGGTTAACTGGGAGAAGACACCTGGACTGACACAAGCTGTGGCCACAGAGGGGCCGCTGGGTCCGGGTCTACAGGCCTCCCGTGACTGGCAAGCCCTCAGTCATTAAAACTTGTCAGGTTTCTTTTCCCTTTTTCTAACAACCATAAACACCTTCCTGGGGGCTCTGTCTGCAGGGATCAAACACCTGCGTGAAACTGAAGGAAAAGTCTCTGTCAGCACCCAGGTTTCTCGGCACAAAGCCAGCCCACTAGGAAGCTGGAGTGTTTTGTTTTTAGGTCTGGCACCGCACAGACCAAGCGGAAGACTTTCTCGTCCCTTTTCTTTATCCTCCAGGTTGGCAGAGGGACCTTCTGGGCGTGACGGAAGGGAGAAGACAGAAAGGCAGGTGCCTTTCCCTAGCGATGAGTCCAGGGAGTCGAGTCGGCTGACCCTGACCACAAACACAGCAAGAGGCGCCTGTGAAATGTTCTGAATTCCAGACCTAGCTGGAGAGAAGAGAGTCCTACAGCTCTGGGTCAAGGCCTTTCTAGCTCACCACCTCCCCGAAGCATCGCCCCCACCTACCCCAGGCCTCCCGGCCACCTATGGAGCCGCCTGGAAGGTAGAAAGCTGGTGGCCATGTCCTTCTGGCGACCCAGGCAGCCTGGAACCAGCAGCATTGCACAAAGACCTCTTTTACTCCAACCCTGAGTTGGTGTCCGGGCAACAGCGAGATAGGATCTTAGCCTGGAGGAGTCAGGTGGCCCAAAGCCACCTAGTGCAGAGGTCAGAGCCCTGCTTGCCACAGCCAGAAGATGACACACTCTCTAAATCCACTCCAGGGCGAAGGTCAGGCCTCCTTAGCTGGAGGAGTCTCAGGGACAGGCTCTGAGGATTTCCACCTTCCTGCATCCCCAAAGCCTTAGCCTGAAGGAAAATCCAACCTGCCTGCAGGTCCCTGGGGGGCGTCAGGTACAATTGTCATTTCCTTGAAAGCTGAGCGGGAGGGCTGACCCCCAACGGAGCTATTAGGGTCCTTCCTTGCCTTAGAAATGAGTCAAGGTCAGGCAGTCACTCTGCCTGGTAGCTGCTCTTGAGAAGGCAGGACTGACTGAGTTACAGATTTCCAATCTGTTTCCTGTAAGAAGCAAAGACCACATTTGCACTTGAGGCTAACAAATCAGCGTCGAGGAAACTTGACTCCAGGCTTAAAAACACAGCAAAGATCATGCAGACCACTTTCATGGGGCTAAAAAACAAGTTAATTTTTGAAAACGTCTTCAATGAGTTAGCAGATGACAAATTAGGGATGGCATTACGTTTAACATTTTGACTGAGACTTAAGAATGTGCTTGTTGTCCAAATGCTGAGCTCTCTGCTTTCAATCCAAAGAGTTCACAGTTGCCTTTGTCACTAATCCCAGCAGCAGGCGGAAGTGCATGTCCCGTCTGCCTGCTGCTCTGCACTGGGCCGCTGTGGGCCCCAGAGCATCTTCCGAATGAACGAAGTGGTCCTTGGACCACCCGGTTTGGGACGCTGCGAGTTCATTCGCTGAGGTCCACTCGCCGATGGAGCCCCAAGCCACACGGGTGGTTATGGCAGAGACAGGGCTCACAGCTCCAGCTCGGGGACCCCTGCGTCTGCCCCTGAGAGGGTCCTTCTTGGTCCCCCGACTCCAGACTTGCTGCCTTTCATTCCTTAATACTCAACGTGTGGCCGGAAGAGCAGCAGCATAGCGTCCCCTTAGAGCTTGCTGGGAATTCCGAACCACAAGCCCCATCCTTCGACTGCCTGTGGAGGAGGCGACGTGGTGTGGGGCAGAGCACAGCACGGGCAACGTGACCAGAGGGGCCGGGGTTCAAATTCCAGCTTCCCACTTGCTGCTGCGTCCCCTCTGAGCCCGTTCCCTCTGCTGGAAAATGGGGGCCCGGGCAGGTGACGTGACGGTTAGAAGAGGTGAGTGCGGCATGCGGGCGCCTGGCACGTGGGGAGCTCTCCATCAGTGCCAAGTCTCACTCTTGTCACTATCACCACGGTCACTCACCTCTGGTGCTCAGAGCAGTGGCCAGAGAGCGGGAAATGTTCTGCAAGAGCAGAACGTCATTAATATGATATAAAATGCCAGCACTCTCTTTACCCAGTTAGGACAGCCTCTGGCAGCCAAATTCGTCCTGACAGTGACTGCTCTGCTGCCTCCTCTGGAGCAGGCTCTGCACGTCACCACGGCTGCTCCTCAGCCTGGCCACCTTCCTCCTTCCAGCCAGCACACTCTGGCCGGGGCACCTCCCACAGTGGCCTGGCCAGAGAAAGAGCAAGACCCCAGAGCCCAGGCAGAGGTTCCCAGCCCAGGCTGCACATGGCACATGTGGGGGCTTTAGGATGCCTGGTGTCACCCCCAGACACCCACTTGATCAGTCTGGGGCATGGCCAAGGCTTTGAGGGTTTTGAAAGCTCCCCAGGCTGTTCTCAGGAGGTAAGCGGCACCTGTCTGTGTGAAGGATGACCAGGACAAGCTCTAGGGAACACCCTGCCAGTTTATATACACAGGAGATTCCTTCTCTCATCCCCACTCCAAAGGGGGGCCACAGGGAATGCTAACTTATTTAGAAAGTAAATGCCTCTGCTCCCAGAAGCAATAGCGTCTCAAATGAACCCAAAACTAACAAATGATTAATGGGAATATTTTTTGTTCCTCCTTATGAAAACAAACCAAAGCCGTTTAGCCTCAGGAGCTCAGAGAGCAGCTGCACCTTTTATCCACCCCAACAAGCACCCAGTGGAGACAGAGCCCCCCAGAGGGGCAGCACGAACCCATGGGTGCCCCGTCTTCTCTGAGCGCCGCCAGCAGACAAGCACGCCAGGTACCCGAGACGGACGTGCAGGGCACTGTGTGCTGAGAAGCATTCTCAACATCAGGGGTTAAAACCAAAAAGAGCTTCCAGTTAATCAGCTGTCTGAGTCCCTGAGCCCCGCCCCACCCGGACCCCCAGTGGATTATTTCCACTCACAAGGAGTTCCAGGCCTCAGTGGGGATTTGTTTCTCAGGATTCTGACCTGATAAACCAAGCGGGCCTCTGCCTCACCAGCTGAGCCAAGGGTGACGCTGGCTCTGGAAGGCAGCTGGCCCTGGACTGCTGCTGGCTCACCTGTGGCCAGGGTGGCCTGGCTCTGCTGGTGTCACCTGGGCCTCAGGTGACGGGTGGGGTAGGGGTTGCAAGCTAGGGGAGGGGTAGCTTCGTGCCTGGCCTGGCTCTTCCCAGAAGCCACCGGTGCCAGACACCGGCCAGTCTCCCCTGGGGGGCAGGAGAGGTCGGGGCACTCAGCTCTGTGCTCCACCCACTTTCTCAGGCTGAGTCACCGTCACCACACATGGTGAGAGGTGGCCCTGATGGGAATGTGTTTTGCTCATGGGCAGAAAAATGACGGAGCTGCTGTCCCAGCTCAAACACAACATGACCTTTGCTCACAATTGTTCTGCCCGGAACGCCCGTCCCAGCCTTGGCTCCCGGGCAGACTCCTACTCAGCTGGCGCACAAAGCTTCTCCCCAGGCAGGACCCATCCCGCCGTCCCTGGGCGTCCCTGGGCAGCTCCCTGCAGACCAATCATTAATAGAGCACTTTCCAGGCTGAGCCCAGCTACCTACAGTGTCCCTGGCACAGCCCTGCCCCGGGCCGCAGCCCGCCCGGCGGCCAAGCCATCGGGCCAGCGCCAACACTCTGGCCACTCACAGCAGGCCGCTGGGGCTGACAGCAGGGCAGGAGCTCCCAGGAGAAGGGAGGAGGCAGTTCCACCCCAGGAGCCGCCTCAGCAGTTCAGGGGTGCCAGGCGCAGTGTCTGGGAAGGGTGGGGACAACTTAACATGGGTTCATGTTCTCTTGTACACTTGCTTCCCCAGTTAGTACCTGTGATTAGGGATCCACTGACACCCGGACCTCCTGCCACCGCAGAGAAATGAGGTCTGCCCTTCAGCCCATGGGAAGATCACAGGTGTGCACTGTGGAGGGTAGAGAGGGGGTACACAGGGCAGGCCGGAGTGACACGGGGGGCGGGAGGGAGGGACAGAGACAGAGAGGCAAGAGACAGAGATAGAATGGCATCTTCTCTTTCCTGGGGACTCTTAGGGGGCAGCCACTCACCAGTTCTTTCCTGAGCCAGGCTAGAGCTTCATCGATACTCTGGAAGCCTTCCAGCTTGCCAGGGGACAGGGGCCCGGCGCCCGGGCTGGTGCTCCTGGCCGACGGGGGATGCTGCCTGGGCTCTCTCCGAGGGAGCAGGAGCTCCTCTCCGCCACGCTGCCCCTGCTCCGAGCTCGCCTCCTGTCCCGCAGCCGCAGCCGGCCTCTGAAAGGGCCACGTCTGCTCCTCCAGCCTGGCCTGCCATTCCAGGTAGGAGGGCCTGCGGGTCTCCAGCCTCAGTTTCTCGGTGAGGGCCTTCAGGCTCCGGAGGTGGTCATCGGGAGGAGCAGCAGCTGCTGCTGGCCCCTCTTCACCCCCGACCTCTTCCACCTGGATTTGGGGCACAGACATTCTACGATCTGCCCGGGCGACCAGACATGGGAGGGGCTGGTGAGCAGCGTGGGAGTCTCGGTGGGTGGCGAGGGTGGGTCCCACTCTGGAAGGGCCTCATCCAGGTGGGGCCACCGCTCCCAGGTGCATCGCTGGGACGGGAGCTGGTCTCGGAGGCTGGGTGGCACGGAGCCGGGAGGGACGGTGCAGTAAGCCACAGAGAGTGTCCTCCTGGGCTGGCTGTGGGTCTTCGGGCTATGTCTTGCCCTGGACTCCTGTGGGTGCCATGCTTCACGGAAGGCAGGAACAGGCTGGCGTCAGCAGGAAGCCGGGGGCAGCCCTTGCCAAGAGGATCTACCTCTCCTGGAGGTGTGCGCAGACCGGAGCGCCTGCCTCTCGGGGAAGCGCAGGTGGCACGAGGCCCTGCGGGAAGGATGAAAACCGTGTCAGTCCCAATCCCTCCCCAGCCACGGGGAGGCTGGCATGGCTATTCCACAGGAGGGGAAACTGAGGCTCAGAGAAATCCAAGGACAGCAAGTAGCTGGGGGATAAGCCCAGGTCATCTGGATCTGAGGGCAACTGCCCAAAGGTCCCGGAGCCCACCACGCCAACACAGGTGTGTCCAGGTGCTACTGAGCCCTCCCCACCCCACCCACACAGCCCCTGCCCTGTCCCGGCTCCTCCAGGCCAGTCTTAATCCACTCTCCCAGCTCCTATCTCCAAGAGCAATACCTCCCCTCACCTCTTCAGAGGAGGCAGCTGCTGGGGGGGTGGGGTGGGGGGACAGCTGCTTCCACGCTGGAGGGTTAAACCGAGAGAGGCTGTGACTCACTGCTCTAGAAAGAGGTTCTCACGTTTACCTAAAGTGCCCACACAGCAGCCTCCTTGGCAAGGACCTCAGCTGCATGGTCTGATCTGGCCGCCCGTCCCCAGCGGGAGGCGCAGGTCCAGGCTCTCATCCCATAGTGTCAGAGCGCGGGGTGGGGAAGTAACTCTGGGTCAGAATTAGACCCGAGCCTCCAGCCCGTGTGTCCTGGGTCCCCGGGGACCAGGCAGGCGGAGTCGGGCAGATCAGAGCAGGGGCGTTTGACTTGGACTGGGGAGAGAGGCCCTGGGCTTTCAGGGAGCATTTTAACAAACCCTGCCGGGGATGCAGCTGTACAAGAGAAGGAGCTCATATGGACGACGTCCACGATAAAGTTTAAATGACAAAAGCGAGACACCCAGAGGCCTGGAGAGGGTGCCAGCCTGAGTGTGAAAGGGAGGGAAAGGAACAGAGACTTTTGCTGACTTGAACATGCCAAAGAAAAAGAAAGAAAAGAAACTAATAGCCGTGATTGCTTTGGGGCGATGGGAACTGGGCAGCTCAGGAGGGGAAAGAATTAAAATGGGGGGTGCGGCTGGGCCACCCCGGAGGTCGTGGGGCTCCTCTCCGACCCGGCACAGAGGTGCTCACGAAGAAGGACAAGCACAGCGTTTCTGCAACCCGGCCGGCAGCGGAAGAGGACACCTTGTTGCCTTGCCCTTGCTCAGGTCTGCCCCCGCGGTGGGGCGTGAGCAGGAACTCTCCACCCCCCACATCCTCCCACTCCCCCGACAGCAGGGAAACCCGCTCCCACCTTTCCCAACACGCTGACTCCCTCGAGCCCCTCCCCCGGCTTCTGCTTCAATTGCTCTGGGACGGACTCAGACAGCAGCGTGTTTTTAAGCCCCCGGGCGGTCCGAGTGAGCATCCAGGGTGGAGAACCGCCGTCTCCCAGTGGAGACCCTCGACTTGAAATCAGAGGGCCTGGCTCTGGGTCCTGTCAGTCTTGCTAAGCCTCAGTTTCCTCATCTGTAAAAGGGGGGTGACAATACCAACCTCCCAGGCCCTCAGGGATTGGCAGAACTGAAGTTTGCACGCACACTCTGAAGACAGAGCGCTGCACAGATGTGGGGTGTACTCCGGGGAGTCTTTCCACGCAGTTTCACCGTCAGAACCCTCCCAATGTGAAGGCTTCTTAGCTGCTTCCAGGGGCCCCTCCCCGGCGCCATCTGCTCTTTGCTGAGGTGCCAGCTGAGTGTGCCTGGGGCGGCTGCGTCTACGGGGCTCCCTCCCCACCTGCAGGGCAGCTCTGATTATATCCAGCGAAGGCTTTTGGAGAGGATGCGAGGGTGGGCAGCGTCCTCCCTCCCTGAGTTCTGTGAGCAGGTAAGACAGACAGGGAGGACGAGGGACGCCACCGCCTGCCCCCCTGGAAGCTCCCACTGCAGAGGGCTGGGCGTCCGCCCACCAGTAAGGGGCTCCTCTTGGGGTGTGAAACTGTGACAAGTCCGTAACTTTGTGTGGCTGCTTTGGGTAAAGGGAACTTATTTTAATGAGTGGTTTCTAAACATTCAGAGAAGGTCCGTGAAGACCTCATCAAGACTACTTGGAGGCGTTAACTGGAGCCATGAGTCAGCTGACCACGAGCCTCTGATCTGCTGAGCCTCAGAGAGTGCAGGAAACAGAGTGCCCATGGCTCACTTGAGCCTCACAGCCCCCATGGGCAGGTGGGATCATCCCATTTCACAGAGGGGGAAATCGAGGCTGGGAGAGGTGGCGAGCCTCGCCTCTGGCTACAGGCAGGTGCCAGCAGCTGGACCTGGCATGGAGCCATCTGACTCTGGGCTCTGGGTCAGACCCCGAGGGCAGCTGCCAGCTCTGTGATCGGGGGCAGGTCCTTTCACCACCATCCCATGCCTCTGGTCCAAGGTGGGGACGACCAGGCCTGGCCGCGTAATGTTTAGGGCTCAGTACAAAGTGAAAATGCAAGGTCCGTGTTTAAAAAGTCCTAAGCACTTCAAGACAGCAACAGCAGAGTATCAATCCTGTGCCCCTGCCTGGGTCCCACACCCATGAAGCCAGCCCTGGGGATAACAATATCAACCTCACAGGTCATCATGAGGATCAAATGAGGTTACAAATACAGAGTTCCTAGCACAGGGCCGGGTACACAGTAAGCCCTAGACACAGTCCCGCTTTTTAAATGCATTATCATGAAGACGGCTCGACCTAGCAGAGCTACATCACAGACACAGCACACAGACCAAGCCCTTCCACTGCACTGAGCAGTCATCCTGTCGTCCCTGACCTGCCAGGTGGCCCGAGCCAATCTCTGCCCCTCACATCCTGCCCTGGAAGCCAACTGACATGAAGTCAGTGGACCCCACCTCCCCCAAATTTTCAGGTCTCAAAATTGCATGAAGAACCTGTCCTGCCATGGATGGGAGAAAGCAGCCCTGCTCACTTGGGCCTCACGCTGTACCCCGCTCCTTCCCTCCCTGCTCACACTGGTAACCCCCGCCCACCTGGAGACGCAGGTGTGACAGGGCGGTGTCTGCACAAGAGACCAGGGCCAGGGCCAATGCCCGGTTTCTGGTCCCAGCACTGCTACTAATAAGCCAGGGACCAGGCTCAGTGCCCTCCTGTTGGCCTCAGTTTCCTAATCTGTGCAACAGCTGGGATCTGCTGGAACCTTGTATGTGAAAGTTCTCTGCAAACTGTAAGGAGCTGTACCCACTTGAGACTGTTATTAGCCTCGAGGGGTGTGTGTGTGTGTGTGTGTGTGTTGCACAGAGGCCTGAGTTAGGGATTCACTACCTTGGACTTCATGGTCATGAGTAGCTGGCAGGGACTGAGCCCTTGACTGCCACACCCAGACGATTTGAGGAGACAGGATCTGTTCTCCTCGTCACCAGGCAATGTGGCCCCCGGAGTGCCATGGTGCCTGAAGAAGCCCAGAGGGTTTCTTCCTTCTCCTCCAGCTGGAAGGTCACCCATGCAGGCCCAGGGACGTGACAGGAGAAATGTTTGTCATTAGCTGGTGGAGAGGCGCCGCCCAGCTCTGGAAGCTTCCTGGGCTGGTTGAGCATAGAGGCCTCCTCCCCTCCTGCTGGACAAACCAGGGACTCCCGGGCACGGCCCTCAGCACCCGGGCCAAGCAGGCTTTCTCTGCATCTAAGCGAGGTCCTTCCTGAGGCTGGCAGAGCCCGAGAAGGAAGCCAAAGACGCTGCCAGACCTGGGACCTGGGGCATCCTGAAAAACAAGATCAGACCCCGAAATCCCACCAGGCCCAGGCGTGCCCCACCAGGCAGGCCACCCAGTAGCAGCGAGGACAAGCCCAGGGGTGGGGGGCAGGCATGTCAGCTTTTTTTGCAGCAGCGACGTGCCGGCACTGGGGACCCACGCTGCATGCAGGGACTGCTGTCCAAACATGCTCCCTGGCTCCCTGGCCCACAGCGGCTCCTCGGAGGAGGAGGCTTTGCCAACCATGAGCTAATTCCTCCGGCTGCTGGAGGAGCCAGGTGGGTGCAGCTTGGTCCTTGAGCCAACACCTTGTCTCATTATGACCTCATCTGCTCACCTGGAAAACTGTCAAACCCACTTCCTGGGCTCCTCGGGCAGGCAAACACGCAAGCGGCTGCAGACCAACTCCTTCCCTCCCTCCCTCCCTCTCCCCGTGGGCTCGTGCCTGTCCTTGGCTGTGTCCTTCACTAGCACATTTCATCCCTCTCCGTGACACACAACTTCTCTGACCCCCACCCAACACTCCCGCCCCACTGAATACCACGTGCTCTTACCCCTGGGACTCCGCACAAGCCGCTCCTTCAGCCTGGAAAGCCCTTCCCCTCCTCCTGCCCTTCGGTTCCCAGGGATTTCCTCCGTTGGGGAGTTTTTCTTGACCTGCCCAGGCTGGGTCATGGGTGCCCAGGATGCAGCGAGAGCACAACAGAGAAACAGTCAAGCTATCGCATTAGCTGAGGTTTACAACTCACTGCAGCGGGTGCCAATCTAAAACCTTCATAGGTGTTAACTCATGTAATCCTCACCACAGCCAAGGATTCTCATCGTCCCCATTTTACAGGTGAAGAAACTGAGGCACACACGGGTTCGGTAGCTTGCACGAGGCCACAGAGCTAGTATGTGGTGAGGCTGGGACTCGAACCCCTGCAGTCCTCTCTAGGCTGGCCCTGACCACCAGGCTCACTGCCCCCTCACGCGGCAGCACTTCCACCAGGGACTTTCTTGATGGTATCTTCTCCTAGACTCTGAACTTCACAAGGGCAAGACCCAGGCCTTTTATCCTAGGCCCTCCAGCACTTAGCGCGACTCTGCTTTCTCTTTAAGCACAGTGGAAGGAATGAGCGAAGGGAACACGTTTCCTCGCTCGCCGTGGCCTGGATGGGCTCAGAGGAACAGGAGAGGAGCCTGGGCTTCCCGTGATGTCCTCAGGAGGCATGGCTCACCCTGCCTGCCCTGACCTCGCTGCCCAGACAGGGGTGCAGGCCCCAGGCCTGAGGGGACAAAGATAGGAACAGGCACGGCTTGTGCCAAATCCCAGGACCAAGACCTGAAGCCAGAGAGGACAAGCCAGTGTCACAGACCTATCGTGAGGACCGTCTCAGTGCCCAGCCCTGTGTGAGGTCATTTCTATGGGCATCATCCTCTCATCCTTCTAGAAAGAGTGTGACCTTTCTGTGGGGAGCCTGTCCCTGTGGTCCTTGTGGACTCACATTCCCTCTCATGCGGGGCCCGTCAGAACCCTCCTGAAGTTTCTGTGTCAGAAACCACCCAGAAGCTGGCTTTGCTCCGAGCTGGCCTGGGGCTGCTGGGGACATTTGCTTGCCATGTGGACAGGGGCTGCCTGGTGGGCAAAGCCACGCAGCAGAGAGTTGAGGCCTCCCGTCAGGCCCTGTCAGAAGCCACCAACCCGACCTCGACTACACCTTACGAATTCTCTTTCCTTTAAGCTACTTTGAACTGCGTTTCTGACATTCCTAACTAACATAAGCCTGTGTTGGAGAAAGAATATAAAAGAACATGGTGATACTTGTTGATATTTGTCTTTTGTTTGTTCACCATTTTCAACCCCTGCTCCTTTCCTGTTCTTAGGGAGCTCTCATTCTGTGCAGGACAGTAGGCAGCCACGCACTCTTCATTCTCTGCAACTAGGGGACCATGTCCTCCAGGGGACATTATCCTCCAGGGAACCTTTCCTCCAAGGAACCTTATCCTCCAGGGAACCTTTTCCTCCAGGAAACCTTATCCGCCAGGGAACCTTTTCCTCCAGGAAACCTTATCCTCCAGGAAACCTTTCCTCCAGGGAACCTTATCCGCCAGGGAACCTTTTCCTCCAGGGAACTTTTTCCTCCAGGGGGACCTTATCCTCCAGGGAACCATATTCTCCAGGAAACCTTTCCTCCAGAGAACCTTTTCCTCCAGGGAACTTTTTCCTCCAGGGAACCTTTTCCTCCAGGAAACCTTATCCTCCAGGAAACCTTTTCCTCCAGGGAACTTTTTCCTCCAGGGAACCTTATTCTCCAGGGAACCTTTCCTCCAGGGAACCGTATCCTCCAGGAAACCTTTCCTCCAGGGAACCTTTTCCTCCAGGGAACCTTATTCTCCAGGGAACCTTTCCTCCAGGGAACCATATCCTCCAGGAAACCTTTCCTCCAGGGAACCTTTTCCTCCAGGAAACCTTATCCTCCAGGAAACCTTTCCTCCAGAGAACCTTATTCTCCAGAGAACCTTTTCCTCCAGGGAACTTTTTCCTCCAGGGAACCTTTTCCTCCAGGGGACCTTTTCCTCCAGGGGACCTTATTCTCCAGGGAACCTTTCCTCCAGGGAACCGTATCCTCCAGGGAACCATATCCTCCATGGGACCATATCCTCCTTACTCCTCGGCCTTTTCCCTGGCAACCAGGTGCGAGCAGGTGGCTGAGGTCGCCCGTCGAATGCTCAGGCCCAGACTGTGAGTGGTGTGTGTGAGGCCGGGATGAAGGGACGGTTGGGATCCGCTGTGGAAGCAGACGGGAAGTACAGGGTGGCAGCGTCATTTCAGCCAAACCGTCTCTGCTAATGGAGTGTCGGGGGCCTCCTGCCTCTGCTCTTTTGAGCTGCCCTGGTTCTGCCTGTTTCCTCCCATGGGTCTTTACCTCCTGCTAATTGAGTAGGCGCCTGGTAGCCTGACCATAGCGTTGCTTTCTGTTGCTTGCAACCAAGAGCCCTGGCTGCAATGAAGTGGGGTACGATTCACCTGGGGAGAGCTAAGCTGTGCCATAAATGTTACGACAACCCTGAAAGGCTCCCCTCCCCTACGTTTCCATATGTCCCTTAGACACAGCTGGTGCCACCTCTAGCTGAGAAGCACAGTGTGGATGGTCACTCTCGTCTTAATGAAACTTCATGGAGTCCATCCTCATTCATAGTAGATATGTTTCCTAATTTACAACTGATGACAGGCAATGCTGGGTGAGGACAGAATGACAATTTTCCGGGGGTATAAATTTACCCTTGCACTGCTCTTCTGGCAGAAATGCCACCCATGGGTTCCTGTGCAGATGGACATGCTCTGGGTCATGTGGCCCTCCCAGCTGGGCTACAGCCAAGTGCCCAGGAACTGGGGCAAACAACTGAAGGGCTGAGCAGCCCGGCGAGGTGCTAGAACGTGGGAGAAGGGATGGGAAGCGGCGGATACCAGAGTGAGAGGTGGGATACCCGCTGTGGCCCATCTCAGGTCTGCTCATCCCATTGCACAGCTAGGCAAACTGAGGGGCAACCTGAGTGACTGGCCTAAGACTCAGAGCACCTCGGTGACAGCCCAGAGCCTCTCAAACACACTCCCTGGGGCAGCTGCACCATCTTCTAGAACATACCATCTGGACAGGACTGGCTACTACCCTTCCCAGCCCCACCCATGTGGAAAACTTTCTCTGGGAAATTTCTGGACTGAAGAATTGGCCACACTATGGCTTGGGACCCTGCAAGGTCTGGACTTGCTCAGCAGGGCGGGTCTGGGTGGGTGGGATGTGTTAAGCATCAGCCGGCTTTCCTGCCCACGCCGCTGTCTGGGTTGCCCACAACTCTGCTGCTAGAGCCAGGGTGGGCCTGGGCAGAGGCCCACGTGTGTGTACAAAGAAGTCCCTTTCGCTGTGTGTGTTGCCAAACCTAAGACCCCTCACCCAAGAGAGCCGTTGCCTAGCTCCAGGAGAACAAGTGGGACCCCGCTGTATGTGCAGGGAGAACACAGGGCCTGCCCGCCCGGTGGAGGCCACACAGGCAGCACCTGTCTGGGTCTCTCCTGCTCAGCTGAAAGGTGCTGGTGTAGCCGCAGCAAGGATGATGGGGGTGTGGGAAGGGCTTGGCAGGCTGTGGTGGGCTTTACACATCGAAAAGGATTGGGGGCTGTGCAGGCCAGGCTCACACCCACATCTTTTCCTTTCCTTCTCTAAAGAGGTGAATCCTGTTTTTCCAGGTGGCGAGAAAGCAGTCACTAGGGCCGGGACTGGGAGGCAGGCCTGGGACATGCAGGCTCTTCTGTCTGGGTTCAATCATGAACGTGATGCTCATCTTGCACAGAGAGCCCGGGGGCTCAGGCCGACCTACAGCTGCACTCTGTGGACAGGCCTTGGCACAGATGAGCCGGCGGCGAGAGGACAGGGACATAGCCTGCTCCCAACAGAGCTGCTGACAGGAGCCAGAGCTGCCTGAGCCATTCCCTCCTCCTCTGGGGTTGCCATGGTGACCGGAGCAGGAGGGACCCTGCTGGTCTGGCCCTGGCAGATCATCTCCCCCTTTCCAGCTCATCTGTATTCCAGGTCTTGGTCAAAGCTGCTGTTGGAGCCCCTAACATGAAGGGTTGACATCCTGCAGGGACCAGACTCTGGCCCCAGTTTCGTGTATGTGACGGGGATGGATTGTGCTGGAGTGTGTGACTGTGAGGGTGTATTTGTGTGTGTGTGTTGTGGGGTGCTTACCCTGCTGGGGCGTGTATGTGTGTGTATATTGTGGGGTGGTTACCCTGCTGTGTGTGTGTGTAAGCACGGCGGGCGCTGCCTTGCTGGGCGCAGGCTCTGGGTGTGGGTGGGGCTGGTGGTGAGTGCAATGGGTGGGATCAGGATTACGAAGGACAGTGCCCCTGGGGTTTTCCTTGAGTGTACCATGGTCTCCACTGCAGGGAAGCCCCCCAGTCTGCCCACCCAGGACAGCCCTGGCCTTCCCACTCCCTGGAAGACACCCACTTGCTGCCTGGGTCATTCATCTCTGCTGCAAACCATTGTGAGAACCCACCCATCTCCTCTGAAGGAGGCAGAGGCTGAGCCCCAATGTCACACGCCTGCTGCTTCACTCCCATGTCTGTTTAATGTCACCCCATGCACAGCCCAGCTCTGGCCGCCTGACGGAGGCCAGCGCCCCTGCTCCCTGCTTCTTCCTGGAGCTCATTACCTGCTCCATGATGTTTGCTCATTTCTGAGTGCCCCAGCCTCAAGAATGCCAGCTCCCGGAGAGCAGGGGCTTTCTCGGCACTCAGAGCCACACCAGGCACACAGCAGGCACTCAGTGAACTTGCTGAGTAGGTGAGTGAGCGAGTGAACGAATGAATGAGGAGGACGACCTCCTGGCCTCCATCCTGCCGTTGGCCCTCACCAGTTAGCTAGGTCCTGCCTTGCCTTAAAGCCCCGCTGAGGCTCACCTCCTCCCTGAAGCCCTCTAGGACTCCTCACCTTCCGGGCCACTCTTTCTCGGAATTCTCCCGGCACCTGCTTTCCCCATGCTCCCTGACGCTGGTCTGCCTGACGTTGAACTGTGGCAGTGTCCTGGCTCCCTGACCTGGCATCCAGGTCTTCCAGGGGCAGGACGCTGCCATATCTTTTGTGCTTTTGTGTCACGAGCACAGGGCCCTCCCAGCAGCAATGCTGTGAGGTCGGCAAACAAATTCTAGCTGGAGTAGTCCATGCCTCCCGATAATTTCTCCCCAGCACAAGGCCTCCTGCAGGTTTACGGTAAGACTTTCAAAGCCAGAATTTGTCTAGTGGCTGAGTCATTCTTCCTGAGAGTGGGGTGGGGTGGTTTGGGAGGCTGGTCTCAACCTCATGTCTGATCCTTTCCCGATAACCTCGTGTTTAAATTGGACTCAGTGGGAGCTTAGTTCAAACAGCACCTCATTCTACAGTCTTCTGTGCCCTTCTGAGTGGAGCTGACGGCTTCCTCCCTTAACACTTCTGTTTGAGCACTTTTCTGCACCAGCCTTAGGTACCTGTTGGGAGCCACTGCTGAGTCACGTTTCCGATGCACCTGCCAGGTGGACACATGTACCTCTGTCCTGCATCCCTTCCATGAGCAGCACCCTGCATCTTCCCAGGAGGTTCTGAAGGGACTGAGCTGCAGCCTCCACCGTCACCCCACTCCAGGAACACTCACAGGACCCGACGGACACGTTCATTTCAGACCTCAATCTGCAATGGCGACTGCCCAGTGGACATGCACGTGGCCACAAAGGGACAATCAGAATACTTTTGAGGGATTTAAATACAGGCACTTGGAGAAATAGGGTGTCTTTTCAGTAGGGCTAGCTCAGCTGGGAGGAGATAAGCCTGGGGTTTCCAGGGTCTGGGGAAAGCCCGTTTGCTGTAAAAGGGAATAAACCCAGGAGAAGGAGAACGAAGGGAAGAAGAGAGAGAGAGAGAGAGAGAGAGAGAGAGAGACCCTCACATCTTTGAGCCCTTGGACCCAGCAGTGCCTAAAGACCTAAACTTCCCCAGTGACAGGCACCAGCAGATTCTCTCCCCTGCCTGAGCTGGTTTAAGCTGTGCTTCTGTCTCTGGCCATCAAGAGAGGCCCGAGCGACACACCACACTAGGCTGGGGGCCGCAGTGGGGCAGGCTCCGTCTCCAGCTCGTCCCCTACTCCAGGCTACCTGGTATAACCAATTCGACTCCAATGCATACTTTCTCAGTAAAGAAAAGAACTACATGAGTGACCAATTTTTCTCTCTATCGTCTATTTCCCTATTTCCATTTATACAGGGATAAATAATTCTTAGAAGCAAGAGGAAGGGGGAGGAGACCCATTGCCGATCACGCCAGGCACTGTGCAACTGCCTAGTTTAACCCTTGAGACGACCCTGGGACAAGACTAGTATTATCTAGTATCCAGTGTCACCTCTACTACAGGCGAGGAAACCTCCACTGCAAGAGGCTGAAGGTCACAGCAGAGCAGCGAAGGAGCTGCCATTTCAGCCACGTCTTCCTGGCTCCACTACCATGACCAAATCTCCCAACTTTTTCTATAAATTTTTCTACAAATATGCAGAAAATCAATAGGAACGTGAGCTTTATATTGTTTCAATATTTTAAAATCCAGTGTTCTTAGAAACCCCAGGAGAAAGTAGCAATGTTTAAATACTCCCAAGGCAAGGCTTTGCTTTTCTGCACAAGTGCTCCAGGCAGGTGAGGAGGACGGGACCCCTGCCCCACGGTCTGAAGCGCCCTCTACGCGCTGCTGTGCGCAAGGCTACTGTCCCGCCAGGGCCTCTTCCCCGGGGTCCTCCTCCACAGGCAGGGCGGGGCAGCGAGGAGACCTCAGTCTAAGGGAAGTTCTGCCACTAACGACTGTGCAACCCTGGACAAGTCACGAGACTTCTTGGAACTTCGGTGGGATAGAGACTCATTTTTCCACTGCGTTTCTGGTTTTGGGGGGTGACCCCCATGTCACGGAGCCACACTCATGGGATGGGGAGAAGAGCCCACTTACCCAGGTGCTCCTGAGGATGTCTTCCAGTGGAGTTTGGTGTGCAGCGTCATGTGCAAACAGCTGCACCTCAGCTCAGAATCGAAGCTTCCATTTCCACACCTGGAGTGACAAGAGCAATCAGAAACCTTTTTAATCCACTGCAACGGACGCATGCTTTCCCCCACACACTGTGGCAGGGCTGGGGAGGACTTGCTGAGACATCCTACAGAGCAAGCTCACACCAAAGGTCCAAAGACTTGCCCAGGGCCCCACAGCTCCCTCCGTGGGGCCGGCTGGCTGGGCTTGGACCCAAGTCCTCTGATGCCAAGTTGAGCCTTGTTTCTATCGCCTAGAAAACAGGGAGACCCTGCTTGGTCTGGCTGGGACATTATGAGGAAAGAATCTATAAAAGTACTCGCTGAGACCTTTGCAAATTCAAAGTGCTGGGTCCTCACTGAATAATTGATGGGCTCTGGCTGCACAGAGCCAGCGTACAATGCACGCTCCTGCAAGGAACAGAAAGCGTGGAAACCTTTCCTTTCATTTGCTCAGTGAAAGGAGTCGAGAGAATGGCCAAGAAAGAGTTGTGCCTCCCTGTCGGTTGGGGAGAGGCCCCAGCTCTAGTGCCACAGCCCTAATTTATGGCCTTCCCGAGAGGAGAGGAGAAAGCCCAGAACCGCTGCAGGGAGGCTGGGACACCCAGCATCCCCGGCTTGTCCCTTCCAAGTCTGCAAGGCCCTGGGAAAGTGCCGCTCGGCAGGCAGGGAGAAAGGTGCCTGAGAATCCGAGAGTCTGGTTGCGGAGGAGGTAATAAGCCATGGGAAATGTGGAGAAGGAAGCGGTTCTCCTCCGGGAAAATGCTCGACAAAGCAGGGATGCCCAGGATGGGGCTCAGGCAGCCTGTCACCGCCCCAGCCAACCACCACATGTGACCACAGGACTTTTCTGGCCAAAGGCCACAGCAGCAACAGGGATTAGGGAGCAGGAAGCAGACACAGAGTGGCCGTCAAAGCAATCTGAGGAGATGAAAGCCAAACGCAGAGTGGGCGGGTGTCCTGGCCCTACGAACAGGACTCTTTTCCCAGCTGACTTAAACTCAGGCACCACCGTACCGCTGAGGACCCCAGGGGATGTGCCCTCCCCACTGGGCTGTGGCCCACATCCCACCAGAGTGTCTCCTGACTAACTGGCATTGCTCTCAGCCTCCAAACAAGGCCAATTTAGGACTACTCGACTGCACAGGGTAACTGGCTCCAGCTTCAAATAAGCAGAATCAACAAACTCCAGCTCAAGTGGGAACTGCCCTGACAATCTGCTTTCTGTTTCACTCTGCACTGCAAGTGCCGAAGCCCAGCGGTTTCGCAAGGACTCTCTAAGATGTTTCATGGGGTGCCTGTGCGTATGCAAGCCGGGCACCCCCACCCTCGGCCTGGGCGTGCTGACCTCTCACAGTTGGAAAGGTCCTTAGTGTCTCCTGGCATTGGGGCAGGATGTGGTGGGGTCCCAGCATGGCCTCTGCCTGGCTAGGAACACCCAGAGCGACCTGCAGCCACTGCAGGAGCAGCGCTGTCCCAGCACCGGGGCTCGAAGGGGACATCTGGCCCGAGTGCCCACAGGCAGGACAGAAAACGGGAGTGAGACTCCGTCCCCCACTGTGTTAGCTTGAGCAGGACAGAGCTGGGCTGCTGAAACTGCCCAAGTCCAACCTCACGGAGAGAAGGAATCAGAGATGGAGCAGGTTAGGGACAGGCAGAGCTGGGTGTCGGAGGACTTGGGATGAAGCCAGCCAGGCACTGACTAGTTCCATGGCCTTGATCACTCAATTTAACCCCTCTAGGCCTCAGGGTCCCCATCCACAAAACTGGATCATATGGAACCTACCACACGGTCTGGGAAGGATCCAATGAGAGACAGTGTATGTGAATTATTATCTAGACCTCTAGGAGGATTGTCACCTCCTGCCCTTGACTGGGCTTGCCTGGCACTCTCCTTGCCCATCAGATGGGAAATGGCTACTGCAGTTAGCTGAAGCGCACAGGACAGGGCCTTACTCTGAGCTCTACTCTGCATACAGGCGGTAGTTACTTATCAGCAGCCCTTCCCAGACCCCATGCTCCTCGAGGGCAGGGCCGTCTCACGCCTCCTTGCTGGGATGTGCATTATTGGTCCTGAAATTCGTCACAGACTGTAGTGAGATGTTCTGTGTGGTTTCCTTAGGCTAGCTGCAACCTGGTGCATTGAAATTGGGACACTCACCCGCCCCCTCCCCCCCATCCTGGCCACAGCCTCACAGCAGAAAGTCCCCACTCCAGAGGTGGCTCCAGGGCAGGCACTTCAAATCTTTATCTTTGGTCGGCACCAGGCATTTGACAATTAGCAAAGTAAATGTTAGAAGTGCATTCTCATTGGTGAAGACAGAGGTATTCAAGATATGCAGGTTGGCCAAAACATTCCGAGACACTTGACTCTGTAAAGAGCAGGTGAAGGATCTAGTGAGATCTCCAGGGAGGGGTGGTCAGGGCACCAGAGGGACATTGCTGAGGCTTCCCGAGCCCACAGGACAGGCCATGCAGACTCTTGCTGGGTCTGTTTGCAGACAGCATTTGTTCAAAACGTCTACACGTGTGGCAGAATTTGTCTGAGGCCTGCTTGCATGCAAACCTGATAATAAGGTTTGTCCTCACCTTCCTCCGAGTTACCGGTGGCTGCTATGGAACACACAAACAAAACAATGACGTAACCAAACCTGACAGTCATGCCTGCGTGACCCAAGGCTTAGGTCAGCCCATGCCTGTTATGGGACACCCCAGGCGCAGCACAGGTCCATGCTCACAGGACTTGGGAGGTAGTGTCACTGTCGAGTTGATGGTGGATGTTGGGGGCCAGGTCCCTAAGTGCCCTCCTAGTAAAGGACCCTCATCTAGAACCTTCCCGGGCAGTCCTCACCCTGAGCTGTCCCGGGTGACCTGGCTGCTGCTGGCCAGCTCAGAAGCTCTGCTGGCGTCCTGGAATGAGGAAATGCCGCCCAGCCTTCCGTGAGCCCTGAAACTGTGACCACCACACGGGCCACTGCCTGGGCCCATTACACACCTGCCCTCTGACCAGGAAAACGAGCTCGGGCTGGGCCTGTCCCAAGGGAGAAGCCCTGTGAGGCTTTGGATCAGAGTACCCTGAAAAGCATTTCACAAGGGAGAAAGTGCCCTGTAGAAATGGGTGCTCAGTCTACACCCCCGGGGGAGAAGATGAACCAGGTCCCCTCCTGGTCTCTGCAAAGATGACTGGGGAGTTGGGGCTGCTGCATGTCACTCCCTTCTCTCAGGAGTGTCTGATGGCAGCGCTCAGGAGGACAGAGGTAACTTCTCTCCCTCGTCTTCCCTCCCACACCTCCTGAGAGAGAAGTGGGGGCTCGGGGTGCAGAGGAGCTGGCCTGCAACGGTGAGGGCGGCTCTCAGATGACTGCAGGGCCAGCCGGGCTCACCTGCCACCCCCTCCAAATGCCTTTCCCACCAGTCCCTTCCTCCCTGCGCCCACTTGCCCACTGCTGTCCTCACCCCTCCGAGGTCTGCTCCAGGATGTGTCTTTCTCTGTTTCCCTCCCACCCCCGTCCAAACCTCAGGGTGCACTTGCACAGAGAGCCGCCCAGGCTGGTCCTGAGGGGTTTCCAGTCCGTGGCCTGGGAGGGTCCCCACCCGCGGTCCATAAACCAGGGAGCAAACTGCTCAGGTGGTCACTCGTCCTCCGCCTCTGCAGTGGCTCGCCATTCCCTGGGACAGCGCGACTCCCAGAGGGCTCTGGGAATTCCAGACAAGGGGGTTTCTGCGGGTGAGATTTACCAGGGGACAAAGCCAGCCGGAGCTGTGAGGAGCCTAACAAGTAATTTCTTCCTCACTGGCCTGGGGCTCTGTGGCTCCCTCCTAGCAAATAGTTAGGTGCGGCCTTAATTTCTTTCCCAGCCAGAGTCCCTCTTGGAGGGAGGCCAAGCTGGTACATGTGAGGGCGGGGACTGGCAATTTGGTGGAAATCTATGCATGTAATTGGGAGGACTGGAAGGACAGGAACAAGTGCACAGGGAGTCGGGGGCTTTGGGTAGGCAAGGAGGAGAACGGGGGTCAGGGAAGACCCCTTTTTTGCTCCATGTGAGGAGGGTCGAGGCTGGCCAGGCCCCATAGCAGCACTGGCAAGAAATGGCTTCCTGCCTCCACGGGGTCCCTTGAGTTGGGAGGGGACCTTCTCAGGTCATGGGACAATCCACACCACAAGCCCCACCACAGGGCTCTCATTTCATCTGGGTGTGACTGGCTTCTTCCCCTCTCTAGGCCTTAGTCACCTCGACTTCCTAAAGTAAAGCCTCCTTTGAGAGCACTATCTCAGGAGTCTCAGGAGTCCGGCACGTGGGGCTGAATCTCTCTGCTCCTCCACCGGCCGCGTGAGCTGCGCCAACTTGCTTAACTTCTTGGAGTCCCGTTGGTAAGACAGGGGTGATGATGCTCCCTCAAAGGTCGATTGTGAGGATGAAGGGACCAATGGGTGTGAAAGGTCTCCACGCTGTGTGTGATGCGCAAAGGCTCTTAGAAAGAGGAGCTGTCATCTCTATCTGCTCTAAGTACAGCTCGAGGCTGCTGTGCCAAGCCCCTTTTGCGCTGCAAAAGGTCTCCTCCTGCTGACGTGGTCAGGCTACACATGCCACGGCCACCTCTGATCTCCTAGGACTTTGCCCACACTCTCCACTCTTGCTCCCTGCCTAGTGAGGGGGCAGGACTGTCCCTGGGGCATCAAAGAGAAGCTTCTTTGGGGCTACATCTCCCTTGCACACTTTGGGAATAGCCCAGCCCACAGGGACCTGGTCCCATCTTCCGGGATTCTCCGGGAATGACAGGGAGTTTGTGGAAACTTGATTTGGGAGAACCTGCGTGTGGGTGTAAGACGGTGGCCAGCCCAGAGCCCATCCACCTCCCAGATGTTCCCCGGGAGGACCACACACCACAGAGCTGCCTCCAAGCTCCACAGGGAATAAAAACCAGGTACAGGCAATAAGGGGTTTTCAAACAAGCAATACATCCAGCCTGACTTGGCCAAAGAAGACATCTGCTCCCCCCCATGTGGGCTGTGGACCCTTGTCCTGGTGACCCGGGAAGCCCCGCTTAGTGGTTGGCCTGCCCACCCCGCAGGGCCCTCTGGCAGCCTCGTTCCCTCAGATCTCACGGGTGTCAGCCCTTGAAGCACCCTCGGGCCCAAGCGCCCTGGGTCACTTTTTCCGAGTTAGGGATTGCATCCCTGGGGACAGAAACTTCCACCTCACTGAGGGTGAAGTAGACAGAGGAGGCAGGGTGGGCGTGGAGGTCGCCCGTTGCCTGAGAGTGGACCTGGAGAGATCGGAGGGGCCCCTCCCTCTCAGACGGCGGACCCCAAATCTCCACCCAGAATCTTAGCCCCGGAGGGCCCAGCAGGGAGATGGGCGGGGGTCCAGCCCGGCTGCCCCACTCCCCTCGGAGGGCCGCGAGCGCCGGGAGCGGCTGAGGCCAGACTGCTGTCCCGCGGGTGGCGGGCGGGTGTCCCCTCCGCTGCGCTTTGGGAGGGGCTGTCCCCCCATCCCCTCGCACTGCCAGCCCTGGGGACCTGCGCCGCCCCCCGCCCAGCCTGCGCCGCCCCACGGCAGTCTCTCCCCAGGCCGGGGACAGTCCCCGCCCCCGGCGCGAACCCACCTTCGAGGCGCCCGGGCCGCCTTCCGGGGTGTCGCCGAGGTCCCCGCGTCCTCTGGCGCCGGCTCCGGCCGCCCAGCTCCGGCCCGGCCGCGGCTCCGCCAGCTCCCGCCTCCCTCCTCTCGTGCTCCTGGGAATTCGGCACTATTCTTTTTTTTAAGGGACTTTTTTTTTTTTTTTTCGTTGCGTCAGGGCGGTTGCCTGGCGACGGCCGAGCTCTCCGGCCGAGCCTTTCAGGGGCGCTCCCGCCGCGGTCCCCCGCCCCCCGCCCAGGTCCGAGCGCGCGCCCGGGTCCTAGAGCCCTTCGCGTTCCCGCGCCCGCCGGCCCGCCGAACCAGACCCCGCATCCAGCTCGTCGTTAAGCCGAAGCCAAGGCAGCTTCCCCCACTGGGCGACGTGGCTGTGCCAGTGTTTGCAGTCTGCCTGCGGGGGGACGGAGGGGCCGAGGGACCCCCGCGCCCAGAGCCCGCACCCTGCCCCCGGCGCCCGGAGCTCCCGAGACCCGCGGCCGCCACAGATCAGGGCGCGCGACGTGTGCGGCACCCTCGCAACGACTCAGCGGGCAGACGCGGGTGTCTCCGGCTGACGGATGGGGAAACTGAGGCTCAAGGCTGGCAGTAGTCCGGTGGGCCCGGTCCCACGTGCTGCATCAAGCTCTCCTGCAAGGCCAGTGCCTGCTGCTTCGGAGCTGGACACCAGGGGGCACGTGCAGGACGGCAGCCAGGCCCGCCCCGCCCAGGCGGGTCTCTAGGACCAGTCCCAGCTGTGGGCAGCCCAGACACCTGCTTGCCTCAGCCAGGGACCCTGTTCCCCGACCTCGCCAAGCACATTTCCCAGCTGCCTGGGGTGGCTAGGGTCTCTCCGGGTGATCTAACCTGCCTTCTCCCAACAGCGCTGGGGGCGCGGGGCAGGCGCCACCTCCATGCACAGACGTAGCAACTGAGTTAGGGGCCGGTAAAGCGACTTGCCTCGGACTCGGGCAGGTCAGCGATGGGCGTGTGTTCTGTGGGGCCTTGGCCTCTTCAAGGCTCAAAGGGACCCCCCCCAACCTCCTCCTGTGTCATCTCCTGTCCACAGGCACCCTCTGACCCGTGGCTCACTTGGGGGTCACTTTGGGGAGTGCCATTTCCCTCTCCCACTGTGCCAGGACAGCACTTGATTGAGGGGCGACACCTGTCTGCTGACACCCCGTCTCTCTGCTCACCCCTCTGTCATGGCTCCGAGTTAGCTGGGCTCCGGGCCAGAGTTTATGAGTATGGACCACTGTGTGCAAAAACACAGGATGGTAAGTTCTTTACCTCCAACCCCACAACCATCCCCAGCACTTTGGCTCCCACCTGTAAGTCACCTGGCATGACGGTAGCCACGGTGAGGGTTAAAATGTTAAGCCTAAGGGTGGGCTGAGAAACTGATCAGAGAAAATGGCTCAATAACATCGTGAACCATATTGCAGCTGTAGGTACCACGTGTACATCACTGGGGGGCTATGGAGGAGACGCCCACCTCCCTGGGGAGACAAACCTGGGACCAGGAGCCAAGACCCAGCCCGGTCACTGCACATGTACAAGCCACTCAGACACATCCCTTTGGATGTCACCTGAGCTCCACCTGCCAGTCTGTCTCTGACCTGTCCTGTCTCCCCTGAGGGCGGGAGTGGGGGCCCCTTCCACCACAAACTCCAGCAAGCCAAGCACCGATGGAAGCTTTGGGGCTTTCCCTCCCACCCACTGCCTTCTCACTGGCACCCTGTTGTGTTTTTTATTTCCAGCGGAATTAAGGCAAGAGGGAGGAGAAACCTTGCCAAATTTAAACTCAAAATACTTGCTCATCTTTCTGACTCATTCATTCATCCATTCAATATTTATTAGCACCACTAAATACCAGACACTGTTCTAGGCTCTAGGGAAATGTCAGTGAAAAAAGTCCCTTGCCCCTGAGAGCTAATAATCTATTAGTAGCAGAGGAAAGGACCAGTGAAAACACCAGATGAATAAACAATGTTGTGAGTTATAGAAAAACAAACATGTGGACTCAGATCGGAAGTAATGTCGGAGGAGGGAAGTGTGCACTTTTGAGCAGGGGAGCAGGGATGGCCACAGCGATGAGGTGGTTTCGAGCAAAGATCTGAAGGACATGAGGGAGTTGGTCTTAAGTGTCTGGAGGAAGGGTGTTCCAGGCAGAGAGAACAGCCAGTGCAAAGGCCCTGTGCCGACAAATCAAGAGACGGCAAGGTCGCCTTGCAGCTGGAGCGCACTGAGCAGGGGGTGGGGATGGTCATGACATCAGAGACGTGACAGGGCGGGGTCCAGGGGCAGATCCTGTGGACCTGGCAGACCACTGCAGGGACTCGGGGACTCTTCTCCTCCCAAGGGAATGCACAGCACGCACAGCTGGGATGGGTGTCCACCCTCCCGGCACAACCCGGGCACACAGCACTCTCTAAATCAGTTTCTTCTGTTCCCACTCGCACTTTAAGCTTCTCAGAGGGTACTCCTAGGGGCTGGCTACTTAGGCTAAGTGCTCGATGTCCATGCTCCATGTCTAAGGTGCCTGCATGTCCCTTGCTGTACATATGACTTGATCCATATTCACTGAACAAGAGAAGGAAGATGAAACTTCTGTTCGGCTCTATCTTCTGCAGAAGATGCAGAGGGTGGTGACAGCCCTCCCCCACTCCAGAGAGCAACTGGGACCCACAGCCTGGGCCCCAGTCCCCTGGCTTCTACCATCTGCCCTTTGCAGGGACTTTTCCATCCGTGGGTCCAGGGCTGCAGGCAGCACCGAGGAGTGGTTGTCATCAGGCATGTTCAGTGGCACTGAGGTTGACGGGGCTGAGTGAAGAAGGGTGCAAGGCCAGCTCTCTGTCCTGCAGGGAAGCCCCTCCCAGTGCCAGGCGTGGGGGCGCTGCACGCAGCTTATTAGTACGAGGATGCATAACGAAGCAGTCATCACATGGAGCATACACCTCAGTGCTGGAGTCAGGGGTGACAGATGCCACCCGAGCCCCAGTGAGAGAGGGAGGGGTGGGCGTTGGCTGGGAGAGGCGGTGGGGGAGGCTGGGGCCGTGGCCGCAGAGGGACCTGCATCTGGAAGGGCCCCACACCACGTCCACCCAGCAGCAGTTGGCACAGCGCGGTGAGGGGCCAGTGAAGACATTGCTTCGTGTTGCTGGTGGCTCGAGGCCATGAGGCTGGCCACATGTCCCAGGTGACGGTGACGTGACAGCCAGGAACCTGGAGTCAGGCAGACCCTGGGTCATGTCCTGGCTTTTCTGGTGATTAGCATGTGCCTGTGAGCAGTCACTGATGTTTTCTGAACTGCAGCTACTTCATTGATAAAATGGAAATAATTTTAATAGTACTGTCTTGATCCATGGCCAGAGGGCCTGCCCAGAACTGTGTTTGAGAGACCCCTGCTCTGGGCCTCCAAGCAAGGTGACCAGGGGCGGGGGGCTGTGCCCACCGGGTGGCACTCTGCATTCTAGTACCCAGGGCCCAGGGGCTTCCTTCCCAGATGGGCCATGTCCAGGCCTGTGTGGCCTCTTTCTTGTTCTGCGGGGTTTAGGTGAAGGCTGGACTCTCAGGCTGGGCTGTCCTCCTGCCCGAATTCAAGGCCCCTGGGGTGGGTAAAGAAAGGGGGATGCATGGAAGGGGGCTGAGGCCTCATTCCCCCTGTCCCTCTGGGTCTCAGGAGTCCAAGGATGCAAAATTGGAGCCTGGCCTTTGAGGTTGTTATAAAGTATATTTGTCAAGGCAGGAGGAGAGAACAAACCTTATTTCACAGTTTATTGGCTTGATTTATAACTTTCAAATATTTAGACACATGGCCTCCTTTTGTGCGTTTGCTCTGGACCTCTCAGAGCTGGGCGGGCCTGATGGTAGGTCTTGCTGGTTTGTTTAAGGAGCAAGTGACAGAGCACACTGCACACAAACGCGAGCGACTGCCGTCCCTACCGTGCTCATCTCCTGTGGCATCGTGGAGTTTGCAGAGTTTGCCTTTGAATCCTGCGAGCACTTGTACAATCATCTTCTAGAAGATGCTGTGGAAAGTGTTTCTAGATCCAGCATCAGCAGGTCCGTGCTGACAGCTGGAAAGAAGCCCCCCTGGGCTCGCCCAGAATTGGAAGGAAGCTAGAGATATCGCCGGTAACGCCCGCGATGCGGCAACCCCAGTGGGCAGGGGAGAGCCTCCCAGATGTTATTCTAAGCATCACCTCACCCAGTGAGCCTGGCTCCTTTGAACCAGGGCAAGAGCTCTGCTTTGGAACCGTGAGGTCCAGATTCCAGTCCTGACTGTGTTACCAATTAGACCTCTGTCAAATCACTTTCCTTCCCACTAGAACAAGTGGTTCAAGCTCGGGCTTCCTCCGACCCCTGATTGTGGGACACTCAGCACCTGCCCAGTAGAATCCATCATGCTGGGCAGTGGCGGAAGCCAGGACCAGGAACTGTAGAGTAGGAGGGTCTGGCAGATGCTACACATCTGGGCCAGCAAGAGGTCAGGGAGAGAAAGACAGAGAGAAACAGGCTGGCCTAGAGGGAGGCCAGGATGAGAGCTAGCGTGCATCACGGGAGCAAGGCAGAGTCCCCTCCTGGAGGCGAGGCTGCTGGTCCTCTGCCCCGCTTTGCACTAGGGTATGCTGGCACCAGCCGCGCAGGCAGGACCAGGACATCTAGTGCCTGTTGTAGAACCCTACCCCTGTGGAAGCCAAGACAGGGGTGCCAAAGGCTTCTCCAACGCAATAGCCCTGCCCATGCGCAACCACAGCAACAGCTGTGCTGCGGGGAGACGGCCTAACGAGCTCATTTCATTTCCACCAGCCAAGCCCTGATGATACCTGAGGCCACAGGTGAGTGTCGGCGGAGGGGGAGAAATGGACGCATACAGGTATGAAATCAAACTTTGTCATTCTGTCACCAAGAAAACCCAGACGTGAGCACAGGATTTATTTAGAGGCGGGAGCAAGGCCAGGTCGTAACGGAGAACGGATGCTTGTCAATCGTCAGTGCTGGAGGGATTCTGGAAAAAACGAGCCTGTGGCTCAACCCCTTTTCAGGAATTCTACTCTAGGGAGATGCTGGGGACAGAGCCTGCTATTACCCCACAGATGTTAAAGCAAACGGGACACACGCCTTCTTCCCTGCCCCCGTCCCGACCAGGAGGAGGGAGGAACTCACAATGCAGTTCTGCCTCTTGCCGTCCGGCTTCTCTGGGCAAATCCCTTAGTCTTGTGAGCCTCGGTTTCCTCACCTGCACGTCAGGGACAGCAATAGCTACCACCGAGGGTTGTTGTGAGGATTAGAATTAATGCCGGTACAATGGCTGACATACCGTTTGGCAAGGGGTAGGCACACGGCAGATGCAGTGTCTCCTACCACATCTGGGCAGAGAACCGGCCGGTTCTTCCATTGTGCGCCACCTCTTGCTCACTGGTTTAACGCACAGCGTGGGCAAACGTTAGGCAATCTGGCTGGCAGAGTTCCCAAATACCTTAACCGCCTTGCTTATCTTCTCCAAGCACGAGGGAGCCCTGTTTGGAACCTGACACCGGCAAAACAGGACCGAGCACGGAGCAGACAAACCTGCCCTGCAGTCCAGCCACAGTTTTGGGCACGGACCCCAGAGAGAACATTCTGTCCGGGAAGGCAGCACACCCCCAACCTGGTCAGCGGCTGTTCCGTAGTCCACATTTTAGGACCAGGGCGTTTCTGTCCCCAGGGAGAACGGGAGGCAGGAAGGGAGAGAAAAGTAGACGCGGGCACACAGACTCGCCGTCCTGGGGGGTGGGGGAGACCAAGATTCAGGGGACAGGCTGATGGACACACGGACATCACTTCTGCAAGGACCCCTGATGAACCACTTCTGGCTGATGTTTCATGGTCTGATTGAAATGTTTAACAAATACAGTCAGCCCTCCTTGACAGTGGTTGGGATGATGCTGTCGGCTTAGGAGAAGGAGGAGGAAGAGGAAGAGGAAGAGAGGAAGAAGAAAAAGAAGAACAGCAACATCAACAACAATGACCCCAAAAGGTGTGGGAGGGGAGGGAAAAGCGAAATGTTCAGAGTGGGAGGTGTTCTTCTCGGTAGCCAGGTGTCCTGGTGTCAGGAGTCCAGGTGAGACGCCAGGACACTGTTGGAATGAACAATTGGACAGGACCCGTCCTCTCTGCCTCCCACAGAAAGGCCTTGGCTGCTGCAGGAAGGGCCAGGCCAGCCTGGGGCTGACAGCTCTGCACCCAGCCCCGCTCGGCGCCCCGCGCCCAGGACAGCCTTGCCGTGGCTCTCCCTCTGCAGACAGGTTCGCCTTCCACCTATGGGATCCCGTCCCTGTTCTCCAGCCTGGCCTCAGTTTCCCAAGCCTGTCTCCACCATGGGCATCTCACACTCTTGGTGTTGAAGAAGTTGGATTGTCTATGAAGTTTTCCAAGGGCGAAAAGCTGTATCTGTGGACAGTTGGAAGAGCACAACACCTTAGAGTGTCTGCATTAAACCCTTTCGGCCCCACTTGGTCCCCAAGTGTCCCTCTGAACCCGAAGTCCAGCCGTGCAAACAATGCAGACCTACAGGATCTCAGAGCCTAAAAGAAATCAGATGAGGCCAAAAAGAAATCAGGCAGAGATCGAGATTAAAATGCAGTTGAGACCCACCGGACACTCGGGAACACTGCAAAGTGGACTTCATTGTGATCTCAGCCGCGGGAGAGCTGGGCTTCTTTGAGCAGCTGGTCTGTTTTCCTCTTGTGGATGCTGTGATTTGTGAGCTGTGGTGCTGTTGTCTTCACTCTGGGTTCTAGAAAACTCAGACCCCAGTCCTCCCGGCCCCCGCGGTGGAGAGGCTTTCGCAGCCGGCTCTGTGCCCAGTCCTGGCTCCCGGCTCCATTGCGATTTTCTGCTCTGATTTTCCTCTTCACCTCACTCCTCCCTCTCCCCCACTATCTTCTTTAAAATGTTTTATTTTGATGCAGTGTAGATGTGCAGTGTTTTTTGGAACAAGGAAGTGAGGCAATGTATGACTGGAAAGTTAAAGTGAAGTATTTCAGGTTGTCATGGGAGCTCTTTGGGGCTCCCAGTGCGTTACGAGGTTCCAGGGTCCCCTGGGAGGCTCCAGCCTTCCCTGCCCTAACCAGAGCCTCCTCCACCTCCCTGGAGAGAACGCCAGATGCCAGCTTCTGCAGCCACTGCGCCCACCCCGGCTCCAGCCTGTGCCCTGATGCTCCCAGGGCTTGGTCTGTGTCCCACAGAGTGAGCCTGGCTCCGTCTCAGCATCTGCTGCTGTCCTGGGTGAGTCCACTGACTCAGCCGTGACTCACTGGGGTGGCTCCTGCCAGGCTGGGGTGGCTCCTTGCGGGGTCTCTGGAGGGCCTGGAGTTTCTGAGCTGTCGATGTGGCTGACCTCTCTTTAATTCCTGAGAAAGTTTGATTTGTGGCAGCTCAGCCTTCAGGGTTGGAAGTTCCCAGAACATCTGCTCCCAACTCAAACTAGTCATTAGTGGGACTGTGGGATGGAAGGCTGGGAAGCGTTTTCCAGAAGGCCAAGAGCTGGAGAGAAAAGAGAACAGGGCTGCAGGGCCAGGAGACCTGGGATCCTGTCTGGGCGTCACCTCTCTCTGGCTTGTGGGCCTGGACACAGCTCTTTCCTTTACTTAACTCTGTAAAATGGGGAGGGTGAGACCCTCCTGAGAGGGTCCCGTCAGTCACTCAATAATTATGGCCGAGCACTGTCAATGAGCTAAGGACGGTTCAAGGTTGCTGGGGTACAGTGACAGGAAAAAGCAGTAAGGCCTCTTCTTGTGGCACTTACCTGTGTTCAGAGAGCAAAGTCGGGCAATGACAAATACGCCAGCGGGCGAGGTACCCTTAGATACCGGTAAGTGCCACCAAGAGCCACCTGTGTTCTGGCGTCAACAGAGAATAAGCCTCCAGTCCTCTGCTGCGGTGAGGAAGGCAAAGGCCGCGGCGTGCTGAGCAGGAGGGTGAGAGCGAGAGGGCAGGATCTCGCTGCTTCTGAAGCAAACTGTCACCAGGCACCCTGGTTTAAGCATGCCTTTTCTTCTTCTTTTTTATTTTCACAGGACAGTTTGAACACCTGACATCCGCTGTTGAGCGCATCTAGTGAATTTTTGTAATCTTCAGCTCTAGAAATCCCATTTGACTGTTTTTTATAATTTCCATTTTTCTATTGAGATTCCGTATTTGTTGACTCATTGCTGACATAATTCCCTTTATTCTTTGAACACTGCTCTTTAATTCCTTGAACATAACTGTAATGCTGCTCTGAAGTCTTGTCCTAACCTGTTGACTGTTTGGTTTTTGTCCTAGTCACACTTTCCTGCTTCTTTGCGTGTCTGGTAATTTCTGGCTGAAAACGGGACATTGCAATGATTCTGGATTCTGTTTTACTTTCCTAAAAGTTGTTGGTTTTTTGTCTTAACAACTTATCTGGACTTTAACTGCAGAATTACCCTTCTCCATGATGTGCAGCCACTGGTGCCACGGTGCAATTTTTATTAGTAGTATTTTACTTTGTTTTTCAGTCTGGACTCTTGAAAGGTGCCCTCTGTCCCTGCACTGTGTAACGATCAGGCGATCATTTGGACAGAGGTTGTGCTCAAACACCATGTAAAGTGGCCTCCCACCCTCTGCTGCCAGAGCCGTGTGTGGTTGGAGAAACATATTCAAATCGACAAGTGCCCAGGTGTCCCTTGGCTCTCACTTTCTGCTGCCCTCTCTTGGGTCTCCCCCTTGCCACACCCCATTGCCCCCCTCTTGCATATTTTAGCAGTCAGTTAGGGATGCACGGGGAGGCTTGGCTCCTTCATGGCTCTCTTACTTCTGGGATTTTATTCCTGGCTGTTCTTCCATCCACCCTGAACCAACGCTATAACCTAGAGCCCAGTAAAGCTGCAGTTTTCCATTTTCTGTCCAGAATGGATTCTGTGACCTTTAACCCATAAAACCGCATGTTCTCCTCTCCCTGTCCCAGACCAACTCTGCCACCTCCAGCTGGTACAGCTACTGGTTTTCACGGACAGCCCTCAAGCCAACTCCACCATTCCCACCAGTAAACCTGCAGTTTTCCTCGCCCAGGCTGGGGGCGGAGGGTTTCAGGCAAGGGGACCACAGATCCACGGCCATTCTGGTACAGGAGCAGTTTTTTTGAGATTAAACACGTCTCAGTTTGTTGTCTGCCTTTGGTCATTTTTCCAGTGCCCTGAAATGGTTATTTTTTGATAATTTTGTCTAAGTTTATGCTTGTTTTCTTCAAAAGGAAATCGCCCGATTTTTTTATACCATCATTCCTGAGGTCAAGCTTGGACTGAATTATTTTAATGTTTCTACCACTTAAATATTCTCTTGCCCACAGCTTTTGCTTTTGATCAGAGATGTACTGGTCGTGGGAGGCTGACACAGATGCATGGAAAGAGAGCACTGAATTTTGCATAAGTCACCTCAAAGGTGCAAAAATAAATGGGGAACCAATGAGGCTGAACAGTGAACTGGGAGTGTCAGAGCTGGGGGTCTAGCCTCAGTCCAGCCCCGAGAGGACCCCTCTGAGGTTCTCTAATAAAAGTTCTAACAAAGGACACCACTGGCCTCCCCTAACATACCTCGCTGCTTGTCCCCTTCTCCCCTGGGTCCTCTCCCCACCTCCCCATATCCTTTCTCATGGGCCTGGGACTCTGGGAGGGTGAAAATGGCCAAAATTAACTTTCACTTCTGCTCAGACATCTGGAACCTACGAGCAAGGTTATGTCCTTACTCTTTTCCGAGTGGCTGCTGGAATCCATTGTGTGTGTGTGTGTGTGTGTGTCTCTGTGAGTGTGTGTAGGTGTGTGTTTTGTTGCTGCTGTTGTTGTTCTTGTTCTTATTTTCCAACCTCTGTCTGTTGGGGGTGGACAGAGAGGTGCAGGCTTTGTTCCAGACTACACGAAGGCTGGCACACCTAAACCTCCCCTCCCTGCAAATCCTCACAGCCCCTCTCTGACCTTGAACGGATGAACCAGAGTCAGATGAGATGGATTTTCTCCCTGGGAACTTGGATTTCCTGCTCCCCGCTGCATCCTCTACACCCTCCAGTCCAAGTATACAGAAGTTGTCCAAAAATCACATGTTGAGGCCCCACTGACAAACCATTACAGTCAACTCAGGCAGTGTGACAGCATCTTCATTCAGCAAAACAGTCAGCCCCGGGAATCTGCCTCTGAGAGTTTGCAGGACGCTTTGTCGGGAATCATGTCCAAAGCGATCTCCTTGGTAACTGCCCCAGTGGCCTGGGTGCAGTCACTGCTCCCACCTCCGTTCTAAGTCTGTGCCTTGTAGAAGCCCCTGTAGCTGCACTCACCACGCTCCACTGTCATTATCTGGCTGTGGGACCCTCCCCCAGGCTCCTGAGGCTGTGTCCTTCAGCAAGGGACTGTGCCTGTTCGCATCTGCACCCCTACCCCCTGGTGTGTGCTCCCCACAGAGCAGACGTTAGGAAAAGTCTGTTGTGTGAATTGAATTAAAATAAGAAGACTGAGTAACCTCATCTCAAATCAGCAACTTTTAAAAGCGTAAGCGTAAGGAGCTCTTTCAACTTGTGTTTAACGTTAGGTCCGACTATTAGATATCAGGAAGTGAATAAATATAATAATAAATTAATAACAGCTACCACATATGGAGCAGGCCCAGCATTCTGGACATTGCTCCGAGCCCTTTGGTACCAAGTGTAGAAGAAGACACAGTTTTAAAGATCAGATTTGAGACTTAGCCTGGGCGTATTCACATCAGCTCCTGGTTATCTGGGGTTTTCTGGGTGTTAGATACTGTAACAGACACTTTTTATACACGAATCCACTTATTCTCACAAAAACCGTTTGGGGAAATGAAAGAGGCTGCGGCCACAGCACCTTAAAACCCAAGAGCTCTACGTTGCTGCCGCCGGTGTGCTGTGAACACCTGTCAAAAGGCTCTTCCTACCTGTGACTCACAGTGAGTTATTGTCTTAGTCCTAAAGTCTGAGAAACAAACTCCACGAGGAAGCTGCGGTTCTGGACGGTGGGGTAGAAGCTGGCCTGTCCGACCACACACCCACCCTCAGGGGTCCCAGAACACACGGGGAGGAGAGAGGAAAACCCAGCCAGGGCCTTTCTCTGACGAGCCGATATCAAAGACATGGATGGCTGAGAAGCAGTAGACCAGCGGCTCACTGTGTCCGGCGGGGCCAGCAAGTCTCTGAGGTCATCTCAGCAACCTTCTCGATCCCACCGGCCCCTCAACTGGCGTGGTACAGGGCACCGCTCTAGCTGTTGGGGTCCTTCCCTGTCACCCCCATTGTTCCCTATTCCTATGAGCTTTCACAGCCAAGGGAGGTGGAACCATTGGCAAAGCTCCGGGATCAGAATCAACCACTGGCTATAAAACACTGGGGAATTAACTTTTACGGAGCACCAATGCTGTGCCTGCCGTTCACACCCATTCCACCGCTTAAGGCTCACAGTCTCCTGTGAGCTGGCTGTTATTAGCATCACTTAAAGGCAAAACAAAACCAGTGAGGCAGAGAGAACGGCTGCCCTGGCGCACCCAGGTGGCACGCGGCAGAGCCCAAGACTTTCCGTGAGGTCTGCAGCGTTTGGCCACAGGGCAGAACCAAAAACCTGGTTGGAGGTTTGCTAACTCTGCCAGACTCAATGCAGGAAAAACACCAGCCATGCCGTTAAACCAAAGCCCTGTGGGAAAACTTTCTGGTGGCCCAGGGCTAGGGAAAGGTCAGCTGCCTGTGGTCCTTCCTCACCAGCTTTCCTGGGGCTGAGCGACCCCCTGGGCCCAGGGAGCCCACAGAAGCTCCCGCAGCGTGGCTGGAGGGGCGGGGCCCCGCGGAGTGTGCTCCTGGGGGGCAGCTGCTGCAGCTCTGATCACAGACCGGGGATGCCACCACCTCTGCCCGCTGCCACCTCCGCCTGCTGCCGGCAGGAAGCCACGAGCTACGCAGACTGATTGAGAACTCATCTGGGGATGCGCTTTTTCTTTAGGATGGCGCTGGGACTTGCTGGTGGTAGCTAGAAAGCCACGCCACCACTAGGGCTCCGGGGTCTGGAGAGCCATGCTGGAAAGCCGCTGAAGCATCGCCAAGGTAGGGCTCTGCGTCTGTGGGTGCCGGACTGTTGTTCTTTACATGGCGCAGACAAGGCTGAGGCCTGTTGTGGGGCAGGTGGGTGGGCAGGGGCACGGCTCTGGGTGCTGCATATTGGGGGAAGAGGGCACGGATGCGATCTCTGTCACAGCCATGGATAGACTGCCCTGTGGTTTGTTCGTTTCTATTTTAGAGAGATTTCTTTTGATTTATGAAGGTTCATCCGTCCAGGGTTAGATTCTGCTTCTTGGGCTCTTGAAGCTGGAAAAGGCAATGAATGTGCCTCAGAGGGAGGAGGGGACATGACTAGGGGAGGGAGGCAGTGGGGACACATGCACTCTAAGCAGGAACTCAGCCTCTCGTGAGGAGGTGACATCTGACCTGCAGAGCTGGCGGAGGGACGGACGGACAGTGCCTGGCTCAAGGGAAATGCTTGGTTGTGGCTTTTGTTTCATTTTGTTGTTTTTTAATGAGGTGGTTCCATTTTTCAGACATTTGGGAGCAAAGGAACAGTATAGATTTAGTGGTGACCTTTTTGGCCAAGAGATCTATTTTGCCAGGAAACAGCAACTGCAAAAAGGACAAATGATGTGTTTTGGGAGGATTTCTTAAAACCCTAGGGCTTTGGCAACTTTTGCATTTATCTTGTAATTGGCGTCGATTTTCCTCTCATCTGCCCACATTGCCAAGGACCTTAGCAGTGTCACCGTCATCCATAGTTACGGAGAGGAGCTCCCTGTGATGTACGGAGATTCTCCTCCCTCCCACAGGTGGACTAAGGGTAGGAAAAGGAAAACTTGTAGCTGTGTAGTAGTGGAGACACCTGTGGACACAGGCTTCCCCAGGTGACCAAGGGCCACCCCGGCACGGATAAGTTGTGTTGCTATTGTGAATTTCTGCTACAATGCGATTCTTCCCCAAACCTGCAAACAGCCTACTCATGAGAAAACATCAGGCAAATCCAAATCAAGGGAGATGCCACAGCATATGTGACCTTCAAAACTATCAAGGTGATTGATGCAAAACGAGGAAAGATTGGGGACAATGTCACTGATCAGAGGAGACCAAGGAGATCTGACAACTAAACCCAGAATTCACTACCCAACCCCGACCCCTCTCCAGGAAGAAAGGGGAAGCCAAGGGCAGAGAGAGTGAGGGCCCAGAGACCCCGTGGAGCACAGCTCCAGGACGGGATCTGCCGGCATCTGGGCTCCACCCTGCCCAGGGAATCTGTCCCGCCTGGCGCTGGAGCTGGCTGGACAGCACTTACCCGAGAGCAAATTGTGGCCTGCGGGATACAGAGCAGGGATTCGAGGGACCAGCTGCTGTGAGCCCACCTGCAGCCCTGGGGTCTGCAGCAGCCAGCACGCTGGCTCGCAGGGTTCAGGTGTGCGGAGAGGTGGCAGCAAGACAGGCAGGCCCAGAGGCTTACCCCCTGGTCCCCGCCCCAGCCTCGGCAGGGAGCCTTGTTCAAAGGTGACGCCGCTGCAAGATTAGAGAGATGCTTCAGAAGCAGGAGAGGAAGAAGAGAGAATTATGAAGCCGCAGGAAGACGGCGTTTAGATGAGAATCACAAAACTCTCAGATGAAAATCACAGCCAAAGCATGGTGACTACAGCTGGGCCTGAAGTGCCTTTCCTGTCACATCTGCTCCCCCACTGCCAGCCGTATGGTGGCTGCACCAGCCACTCACACAGTTTCTGGAATGCTCGGCGGCATGTTCCTGTGCGCCTGGAGTCCCCTCCCCGTCTTCCCATCCGGGCAACTCGCACTTGCTCTGACGTCCAGGACCAGTGCAGAGGTCTCCGCAGCTGTCACGGTGCCCAAGCCCTTCTCTGTGTCCCCACAAATGCCAGTACATCCTAAGGGCTCTGGTTTGCAGGTCTGTTGGCTACTCTGGGCCTGAGCTCCTCAAGGACAGGTACAAGCCCTACCTGTGCTCTGCGTCCCAGCACCCAGCACAGGGCCTGCTCCACGGGGGCACCTATAACGTGGTTCTCCAGTGAAAGACACAGGGCAAAACCCTGAATGCAAGTGGGGTGCAGACACGAGGAAGAAAGCTTGCGGGAGGAGGAGCACGGATGACTTACTGACCACCCTGACGTCACACCCAGTTCTGTCACTCTGTGGAGTTTCTACAGGCGTCTTTGAAGGAGGAGAGAGGCCATCCCAGGCACCTGGCAAGTTCTGCTTCCCGCGAGTCAGTGTGGTGCAGAGGGACGCGTGGGCCTCGGTGCCAGCCGTGCCAGCCAGCTCTGCCGCCTGCCAGCTTCGGCTCTGCTGGCTCTCTCCCCTTCTCTGTGCAGTGGGTGCAGCTGTCCAAGCACAGACGTGAGAACTAAATAGAACCCCACGAGGGGAGGCTGGAGCCGGGAGCACACAGGACACCGTGTGGCTCTTGGGTGCCCCTCGCCAAAGGACGGGAGCTTCCAATAGCGGGGCCCTGCAAGGACGTCCTCCTGGGTGTCTTCTCACCACCACACTCTGCTGGCCTCTTTGCACACCTTGGTACCCGGGATGCCGAGCCAGGACGGGGGGAGCACCCGGGTGCAGAACTTAAGGAGGCCCCGACGCTCAGGGTGGTTCCATGCAGGGAAGGTCTGTGTCTGCGAGGAGAGCACCGCGCCTGTGGTGTCTGCAGGGCGTCTGATGCTCCGTGCTTCATGGAGTAAGTCGATTCTGATCATTGAGGGCAAGGACCCCTGCTGAGGCCTGGGCCTGGAGCCTCCTGAGCTTGCCGGTGGCTTTGGTGTGGGTGGGCACTTTCCGCAGAGAGTGCCTGGAGCTCCCACCAGACTCCATCCGGTCAGGGAGCTTTGGGCTGCGGCACAGGAAGGACTGACCTCTGGTAACTCCCCAGGGAGAAGTTCAGCTTTGTCCCTTGCTCCAGGGTCGATATGAGGTTCTCTTTCTTGCTCCATCCTCTGCCTGAACACCGTGCAGGATGAGTCTCTCCTGAGAGGCCTCTGCCACCGGGTCAGTGTGAGGTACGACACCTGGCTCTGGGGTGCACGGGGGCTCGCTGCCCCTTGCTGGCGATGCTCAGGGCTGAGACTGGCAAGGAGACGCCTGCTGTCCTGATGACCAGGCCGGGGCCCCATGCGCAGGTGCAGAGGATGGAAGGGGCCACTGTGCCCATTCTCCTGCTGCCCTGCCCACCCTGCTAGCCAACAGGGTCTTCCTAGGCTCTTTTACCCCATGATGTCACCAAGACAACTGCCCTCTGGGAACTAGCACACAGGAATGCAGAATAGCCCCAGATAGGCCCCGAGATGAGGGGCTGCCACCTCCCTGGCCTCTCTGGAAGCTGAGGTCCCGGCCTGTAGGAAGATCTCATCTGCCTGTATAGTGGTTATCTCTTTGGAAAGGTCACATGCCCTTGTAGCAAAGAAAAGGGCTTAAAACCTGTCTCTACGAGGCCCCGTGCGAGGGGAAGCGTGCACCGCAGCGGGGCCATGTGCACGCACGTGTTGCATTCCCCAGAGTGACGCCGCGGTGTTCGTCTCGGCATCACGGAAACTTTGGTGCTCAAACCGGCTTCCCCTAATTGCTGTGTGCACGAAACGCCGCTCTCTCGTGATGCGACTCCACCCTCCCCCTCTCTCCGCCTCCTGTTTATTTTTGGACCGTCATGACGGCCACAGAGACTGCCTGCGTGTAAGCAAACTGACATCTGTGTGTTCGGTCTTTCTTGCCCTGCTGACGAGTGAGTGAAGAAAGGACACCAGCGTGAACAGGGGAGACAGAGGCACCTCGAGGGGCTGGTCTTACCCATACGCACGCTGCTGTCACGAATGCTGTGCGCGTAAGATCCTTTATGGCTCTTCGTGGCTAAATACCTTTAGTTTATTGCAGGTGGGAGTGGCTGCTAGCCCCCGCCCCACAGAGCACGACGTGCTCAAAAAATGTCTCCTGTAGGGTGATTTACTGTTGGGGGACAGTCTCAGTGGCTGCCCCTCCCCCAGCCCTGAGAGGGGCACTTGCAGTTGAGTGGTGGCACCTGGGACTCTCTGGCGGGTGGTGTTGGGCTAAGGGGCCCATGTGGACCCTGTTTCCAGGATTTTATAACTAGAAAGACACAAAGGACATCTCTGCAGCCATGTCCCAGGCAAGGAGGTAATTGATGCAGGGTGGGTGCACTCACACGGGCACACACAGACCCACATGCGCAGGCACACAATATACACACAGACACACACACAGAGGCATGCACACAGTCAGCCCCCTCACTTCCACCCCTATCAAAAACAACAACAAAACCAGCCATCCCCACAAATGCCATCACAACAAAAGTGAACAAGTAAGTTCTGTCCCATAAAGAGATTCCCGAGCCGTTTGTGGAAGTCTCGTCCCCGGAGCGCCATGCTTCCCAGAGTTCTTCCTGTTCTGCCTACCATGCAAAGTTTTCTCTTGTCAAATGACAAGAGATCTCTGTCTTCTACTCTGAGTGGCCCTTAGCCCAGAACCCGGCATGGGCATCTTGCAGGGCAGCTCCGCAGGGGGCCGGGGCACCGGGCAGAGGACAGGGCGAGGGAGGGCCGGGTGCTGCCTCTCTCCCTCCCAGTTGCGCCAGGCGATCGCTGGCCTGACTCAGGGTCTGACGTCTTCGGGCTGCTTGCTCATCTTTTACGCCCCTGCTAGGAGTGATTAATTATCCTGGTGTTTCTGGGAGAAGGTTTCATTCCCTACAGAAGAAACCTGAGGTCTGCGGGGAGAGGGAGTCATAGCCAAGGCAGAGGCCAGCCTGGAACACTCACCACTCAGCTGAGAGCTGACCACAGCCCCTGGCCGGTGTCCCCGAGGGAGGACAAAGCTGTGATTACATCCCCCTCCTTTCTCAAATTCGTTCTCCACACCCTGTCGCTGCGGTTCAGGCCGTCCCTGCCGCTAGACCGGCCAGTTCCACATCCTGGAGCTCATCTCTCTGCCTTTGGTCTCCTGCTCCAAGCCATCTACACTGGCAAGGTCTTTCTAAAATTCAGATATGGCTGCAGAGTAAGACCTCCATTGATTCCCTAAGTCTGAGAACTCCATCAAGGGGTCCAGGCCTCCAGGGGCTGGACAGTCTGGGTCCCTTTTCCTCCCTGGCATGCTGGGCCTAGCTGTCCCCCCCCCGAGGACTCCCTGGCACCTTTTAGACCTCAGAGCCTTTGCCAAGGCTCCTCCACCCCCTGCCTGAACTGCCCATCCTCCGGAGAGCTCCTATGCACCCGTGGCAGTCCCGTCCTGATATCCTAGCCTCTGTGAGCGTCTTCCACCTTCCTCGTGTTCTGTCCCAGCACAGCCAGGCACAGACAATCGCTCCTGGCACTGGCCCAGCCGGGAGGGAGCGAGGAGAAGGGCTGTGGGCCTGGCGCCAGGTGGCCAAGGCTCTGTCCCAGCTCCCACTGCTCACCCACAGAGCCGGCGCCTTTCTGAGGCTGGGCATATGACGGCCAACTGGGCTGGAGCTGTCTCTGCTCCAGCCAAGGGGCGTCTCCAGGACAACCTTGAGAGTCCTTGAAGCTCTTCCTTATGTCCTGTTTGCAGACCTGAGGGGAGGACAGTGCCAGGGCTGAGTTTGTCTCATGTCTCTGTTCTCCTTGACCTTCCCAAGGTTACATGGTCTGAAGATGCTCAGGAAGGTGTTTTTAGCTGATTTTTTTTTTTTTAGAAAAACAACAGAATGTGCTGTTCTCGAGAGCAATGGTGCTGGGGGGACCTTTGGTGTTGGGAGGATGACACAGCCTCACGGAAGGTGGGAGGGTGAGTGGGTTTGCCATGAAGGCGTCCCTGGCCTCTGGAGGGTGTGGGACGGGCCCGGGTGTGTCACCGGCAGAGGGTAGATCACAATGTGAGCGTGAATCTCCGAGTGCAAAAATACGACATCTATCGGGTCACGTCTCAGTTCCTGCTGGGGAGTGGAAACCAGCCCCCGTTGGCTCAGGCTTCTCCCCACTTTCTCCAGGGTTGGGTCCAAGTTCATGGGGAGCTCATGAGTCTCAGGACTTGGGGTGGCCCATCCGGCCTTTGTCATCAATCCACATGGGTGGCTCCTGGGATGTCTCGTTTCAGCCTCTGACCCCGGCCACGCCCCTCTCAGAACTTCTGTGCCGCGTCCCAGAGTGTGGAGACTGTTCCTGAAACTCAGGTGCCACTCCAGGTGGGACCCTCGGGGAAGCCACCTGAGCCCCCATCTGCCCAGACTGACATAATGAGATCTCTCAGAGTCAGTCATGTCTGCGTCATGGGCCTACGCTGAGAAAGTTCTTCTCTTTCTATTTTCTGCTTCCCTGTGGCAATGGTTACAGAACGGCCATGAATGGGTTAAGTTTTGGGTGGGGAGCAAAATATTAATAGTAAACTAATAGGAGAAGGAACGATCCATTAATGTCTCAGAAAAGCAGCCAGTCTGTCCTACCTGCTGACAGTGCAGTGTGAACACCACTGAGCCCGCGGCTTTGACATGCTGTCCAACCCAGAGTGTGAACCCACGCTGTGTTTGTACACTGCATTTACCAAGCGGGCACTGTGTGAACACCCTTGGGTGGGCACAATGGCCTGGGAGGGAGTTGAGTCTGGGCAGGGAGGAAGGCAGTTTGCAAACCCATCAGGGTGGAGGGAGGATGGATGGGGATTTTAAAAGAAGAAAGCAGAATGTTCTGTCTTCCGGCCGTGGCAAACTCTGCCACTGGGAATGGTCCAGGGTCCAGGGTCCAGCGGTGGGTGTGGCCTGGACCACAGGGGTGTCGCTGATGGATCCTGCCCAGGGATCCAGAGGGCCTGTGGCTGCCTCTGAGAAGAGCAGGTGCCACCTCCCCGGCTGCAGGGGAAGACGCCACCCACATGGCAGGGCTGTTGGGAGCTTTTAGAGGAAGGGAAGCCGACGCTCCCAAGGAACTTTGAAGGGATGGGAGCCTGGTGGCCCCATGTAGATAAAAGTTTCAAGTCAGCAGCAGCCAGGTGCTTGGCATGGCAGAGTGGCCAATCCGAGAATCCCAGAGGGCCACTGTGACAGTGTGAGGGACACGGGACCCACGTCAACATAAATCTGAGCGGGTGCCAAAGAGCAACCAGGCCTTGGGGCACAGAAGACATTAGCAAGACAGGATGGTGACCTCAGCTAGGAGCTAGGACAGCAGGAACCTGAAACCAGGAGAGCTGGGGAGAGATTGCTAAAGGGAGCCAGCCCGTGCCAAGCTGGTTCTGTCCCCGAGACTGCATTTCTGTAACTGGACACCGGCCTTGCCATCCCGGCTGGGTGACGCCCTCTCTCTGGGCTTCGGAGCCCAACTCCCCTAATCAAGGTGGCAGATAGCTGGACGAGGACACCTGCCAGTCTGCCCTGTGATGGCACTGGTCACGCGTACTGTCACGTAGGGAATTGCTGCCAGTCCTCGGGCACCAAGAAATAAAATATGTTGGGTGCTTCTCGCACCTGTGAACTCACTCGATCCCCACAACCGCTGTGATGTCGTCAGGACCCTGCCTGGTGGCCCAGGGCTGGGAAGGACCAGAGCCGAGATGCGGACCCAGGTCCATGTGACCCCCAGGCCAGGGCTCTTCCCCGCCATCTGTCCGTCTTTACTGACCACCGCCTGTGGCGCTGCAGTGGGGCAAGGGGGAGCATCGCCAGTGAGGGCTGAGCATGCGCTGTGAGATGGCCCACAGCTCACGGACACGCTCCCGGGGACTGGGAGGAAACCGAGACGCAAGAATCCGACAAGCTCTGAGCTGTGCTCACGGGGGGCCTTGTGCTGGGGACTACAGGCAGGAGGCATCTGGGACCAAGGACACATTTACTCTGCGAGGAGGCACTGGCACAAGCTTGTCTGAAGAACAGCCCTGAGAAGAGTGTCTCTCTTGCCCTGTGGCTGCTCGGACCTGGAAGCTTCCCTGGGCCCCTCTTGGTGAGCCTCGTTCCTGTCCACGCAGCCGCTCAGGCCCGGCCGTGGCCTTTCATTTCTCTGTCGCTCCCTGCTTCTGTGGAGCCCGCATCAGAAGTTCCTGGGACTCAGTGCACTCCTCAGTCGTTACTTATGGGGACATGCAGGAAGCCAGACACTGTGCTGGGCTCCAGGGACACAGAAACTAGAGCGTCATATAGTGTCATCCGTGTACACCCCTCACTCCTTCCCGCCCAGATGCATCTGTGATGGGGCCTGGGCCAGCGCTCTGGGGCCATCGCACGGGGAGCAGCTCATTTGTCCAGAGCCGGAAGGGCCTGGGTGGAGGGGGGTTCTGCAGAGCTCAGGGGAAGCCTGCCCAACTGCGGAGAGCTTGGGAAGGAAATGCCACCACCATGGGCAGGCTGGGGGCCCTGTGCTGGTCCTGCTTGTCACTTCCCTCCAGCTGCCAGCAAGGGAGGTCATCAGGAGCCCAGCCTGGGCTGAGCCTGCCCTGCCTTGGTGTCAGAGCTGCGTGCAGCCAGCGTGTGACTTAGGAGGCGTCACGCTCATGGCCCAGGTGCTGCCCCTCCCCCAGGTTACATGGCAGGGACCTTCTTGGCAATTTTCTCTTGGTGGCCACTGTGGGGTGGCTGACCTCATAGCACCCGTGGGGACCCAGGTCTGTTTCCTGCCACAGCGGATGCCAGTGGGAAGCCGGCCAGGCTCTGGGCTTGGCAGACGAGGGACTCTAAGTTCCCCCACCCACGGGTCTGTCGCCACGTGTTAGCCCATGCCTGGGTGACATCAATCCAAAGATCAGAGGCTCACGTGGATTCAGACGTGGAAATCTCTCTCGCCCTTCGTGTGAGCCAGGGGCCTAAACTGGGCAGGGCCAAACAGGAGCCCAAACAGGCACTGGACACGCTGAGTGGGCCCTCACTGCAGTTTCGGCCGCCGGGCTCGGTCGGGGTCTGTGGTTGTCTGGGCCCGGGAGCTCTGCCGTGTCTGCCAGAGGCCTGACGGCTCAGCCAGCCCCAGGGAGGCAGCAGGGGGAGTCAGGCCGTGCAGACAAGGCAGCTTGGCCACAGCCATCGAGAAGGGCAAGCTGACTTTGTACAGATGTATCATGTCTCCTGACTTGAAAACTATGAAAACCATATAATCCCATAGAAAATTTTGAAACCAGAAATAAGTCACCAATAACACTGCCAGCCTAGCATTTCTACCTAAGAGCTGCTCACCTTGGTTCATCGGATGCGTGATTTTCAATGATCTTAATCACTTGAGGTGTGAGGGACATAGCAATAAGGGTCCTGCTCTTTTCTGTCTTTCTCTTTTGGCGTCTTCCCCATGGCTGGTGTCTTCACAACACTCATTTTCGAGGCTGCATGATGCTCTGTTGTTAACTCTATTGCATCATTTCAACTGGGCATTCAGTTTGCTTCCATATCTGTATTTACCATTGTAGAGGGCCATGATTAAAAACAAAATAACACGCTATTGTTGCAACACTGTTCAGAACTGCATGTGCGGCTGGAGGCGATTTTGTCCTAATCCCTCCAAGGAACGACAATTACATAGGGAGACAGAGTGCTCATTTGGGGTGGGGTGGGGTGGGCTTGGGATTGTGTTCTCAGTCCTGGCGATGGTGGCCTGAGTCTCGCGTCTCTCTCATCTAGCTCCCGACAACCGTGTTCGCTGGCCGGGTTACTGATGTGGTCTTTGGCCAGAGAGCAGACTTTCCTCTCTGAAATTACATGACTCATACGGAAACAAACCCCAGAGCTTTGGACTCATCCGCCCCATCGTCTAAACCGGGGTTTTAATCAGAGGTCCATGAGTTGCTGTGGGAGGGAGGGGTCCTGAGGCTGGGCACAAAATTTGACATGTCTGTGATAAGTTTTCTGGGGATAGTGTCTGTAGTTTCATTAGATTCTGAAAGAGGGCTTTGGCCCATAAAATGTTTAAAAAACCGACTTCTCGGGTTGGACACGGTGGCTCGTGCTTGTAATCCTAGCACTCTGGGAGGCTTAGGACCAGCCTGAACAAGAGTGAGACCCCATCTCTACTAAAAATAGAAAAGTTAGCTGGGCATGGTGGCGCATGCCTATAGTCCCTGCTACTCAGGAGGCTGAGGCAGGAGGATCACTTGAGCCCAGGAGTTTGAGGTTGCTGTGAACTAGGCAGATGCCACTGTACTCTAGCCCAGGCAACAGAGCGAGACTCTGTCTCAAAATAAATAAATAAATATTTAAAAAATAAAACCTTCTCTCTCCCCCTCTCCCTTTTCGAGAGTCTGGGATTAAAATGAAAGAAATCTAAAGATCTGTGCCGATACACAGAGGTCCAGTGATGGGATGGGAAACACACTATCCCCATTTTAAGGATGGTGAAACTGAGGCTCAGAAGTACTTGCCAAAGGGCACACGGGTAGCATGTGAGGAACCTTGGATTTGGACCCAGGTTGTCCAAATCGCTCTCTCGCTGTCGAGCCTGCGTGTCCCTGCCCCCTAAGCTGAAGCGCCTCACTGTTAAGACAATTCCTGCTAGTTCTGCTTTTTAAACCAAACCTAATTGCTATGTGTTCAAGTAAGAGATTCTGCCACCATTATGGCCATCCGTGGTTCTTAACTAAAGGAAATGTTTTGGCGTTTTAAAAATAGATGGATCCCACAAGCTTTGCATTTCTCACCAGGGAGTCGGACTGACACAGAAATTTGTGGTTGGTTAATTGTTCTTTCCTGCTACAAGCATTAACCATAGGAGGTGAGCTGTATTTGTCAAACTGAAACGTTATCGCCTAAGGCTGAAGGAGCCAAGAAACGTTGAAGAGAGACTTTGGTCAAGAAACCAAACCCAAAATTTCCACCCAGGGGAGTGGGAGACTTCTGCTCATTGGCTTCCTGAACACAGTTGGGCCTTTCTTCTTCAAACAGCTGTTTTTATTAACGATAATCTCAGGCACCAGGGAGTGACTTTGACTTCCTAAATGAAGTTTGATTTCCTCTCAGTAATCCTGTCCTGAATTTCCTTAAGCCCAGGTGTGCATACCTGGAGGAGAAGAACTTGGAGCGTAATTCAATTTCACTTTCTCCTTGCTTCTCTGCTAAATTACCCACTTGCTGTTATTGAAAATTGGCAGTCATTAAAGAGGAAACACTTCCTGAAACATATCAAAGAGTCATGCAACAAAAGGGAGCAAGTTATATTTTCCTCTTGGGCATCTTAGATGTAGTACAACATTAAGCATTGGATCAATGCGCCTTCTTGGCCCCGAAGTATTGGCTAAGGATCAATAATCGTTACGTAGAATAACACTTGTTTTTGGAATGAATGACATCTTTGTACCATCTTTGTACCATCTTTGTACCATCATCCTGGTCAAGTACACTGTGCACGCTATTAAGTAGTAGGGTGTCGAGGGAGGTGGATTGGTAGGTATTTTCTTATGTTTGGGTTTTCCTTGATTAATTGGTTGATTGATTGACTCATTCATTCATTCAAAGAAGAGAAAGATTGACTGCATATCTACAGTATTCCAAGGGCCAAGACGGGGCTTGAAGATGCAAAGTTGAAAGATAAATAGCCCCTTCCCTTGCGGAGCTCGGAAGGAGTATAGTCTGGAAGGCAGACGTGCTTTCTGTGCTTTGGGTCTGTAAGAAGTGGGATGACCTAACGGGGACGGGGTCCCAGAGCTGGCGACGGGTGGGCTACACCTTCAACAAAGACTAGTTCTTCAGGCAGACCAAGGAAAATTGTGTTGAGTGTTTGTTTCGCTCTTTTCCGGAACATATTATCATTTCTTAACGTGGGTCTGATCAGTATGATTATTAGCGTGTACCAATCCTCGTTCTAAACACTGCCCTGAAATCACTCTGACGACACGCCGGCTATCCGGCGTGGATGTGGACAGTCTGAAAGGTGAATGGTTCTCATCTTTTAGATTTTATAATTTAGGTCCCAACAAAGATTTTTATGTGGGACTTTGTATTTTTACAAATTACTTTTATATTATTTAATTTGATCCTTTAAGGCAAGCAGAAAACGTATTTCTAACCCAATTGTATACGTAAAGCAACTGAGGCTCAGAGAGATTTAGAAAATTTGCCCCAAATCACACAGGCTTATAATTTTTTTTTTATTTCTACCAATGTAGGGGGTCCAAGTGGGGTTTTGTTGCATGAGTATATTGTATAGTGGAGCAATCTGGGCGTTTAGGATATCCATCACCTGAACAGTGTACATTGTACCCAGTAGATAATTTTTCATCCCTGTCGGCTTGTAAACTGACAGATATTATTTCTGGATGATTTGGGGTGACTACTATATTATTGTGCCAAGCTATTCAATACAATAATAGCAAGTAACATTTATTGAGCGCTCACCATGTAAGAGGTGCTGTTCCAACTATTTCACATATTTTGAATCGTGTAATATAAAGTCATTCAGGAACTTGCTTTCGTACAAGCACCTCTGGCTCTTTTGCCTTCACCTTATCTTAGGCAACAATAGATGAGTCCAGATGAGTCACTCTTGAGGTCTTTTGAGCAACAGAACATGATTGCCTTTGTCAAAAAATTATTTATTCAACAAAGGAAGATTCTCTTGAAGCTCTTCTTTGTCCGTGATAAAATATTTACTTTTCTTGTTTTATCGTCCTGCTGATCCCTCCCCTCCGTGCTCACCGCCTGGGCTCGCCGCTGGCCTTGAGCCCGGGCAGAGCACGCAGGGTCCCAGGGCCGGGGCTGGGGATCACACTGGGGCTGGCTCAGGGAGCGGGACCCCGGAATCCTGTGTGTGTACATGTGTGTTTGTGTGTGTATGTGTGTGTGTGTGTTTGTGTCCCATCCATCCCCCCACCTCTCCCACCCTGCCTGGCACAAAGGGCTCAAAAAATGTTTGCTGAAGGAATGGTAACAGCTCACGCAACTCACTAGCGTGAAACCACCGCAGCCAGCCATCCACTGTCCCTCAAAATGTGGCAGGAACACCGCAGATGGTTTTGCCAATTACAAGAAGCGAGACACTCCATCACGTCATCCTGGGTATCGGAATGAGAAAGGTAAAGCTGTCTCGCAGATACCGTGATGCAATTTCCAGCCCGGCGTGCGGGGCATCCGCCTGCCAAAGCATCCCGAACAGGTCAGCTGGGTTGCCGGGAAACCTGTGTCAGGGCCCCGGAGGCCCAAAGAGGCTGGAAGCCATAGTCCCAAATTCAACCACTGCTGACAAGGATGCAGGAGGCCTGGGAAAGGGGAAGAATTAACCCTGACGGTCACTGGAGCCCATTCCAGGAATGGGAGTGAACGTGAGGACAGGGTCCAAACAGCTACTCTCCTCCTCCTCTGGGCTCCCAGTCCCCTGCCCCATCCCACCGCACTCATGGCCTCGTCTTCCTC
>CAUYRT010085857.1:0-76814 GCA_963574885.1 Lepilemur ruficaudatus | reverse complement strand
CTAGCTCACAGCAACCTCAAACTCCTGGGCTCAAGCGATCCTTCTGCCTCAGCCTCCCGAGTAGCTGGGACTACAGGCATGCACCACCATGCCCGGCTAATTTTTTCTATATATTTTTAGTTGGCCAATTAATTTCTTTCTCCTTTTAGTAGCAATGGGGTCTTGCTCTTGCTCAGGCTGGTTTCGAACTCCTGAACTTGAGCTATCCACCCGCCTTGGCCTCCTAGGTTGCTAGGATTACAGGCATGCGCCACCACGCCCGGCTGAAGTTATGTATTTTTTTAAAAAACTCCTCATACTATCATTTTACTGGGACTTTAGACAGGGTAGAGGAAAATACGTATGTGTAATCTGCCACTGTTATTAACCAGACATCTCGCAATTACTCTTTTTTTCTCATCACAATAAGCAGGGGGAGCTGGCTGGTCTGAGAAAGTGAAGGGCGAGCTCTGTGGTCCCGCGGGAAGAGGGAGGGTGTGTGATGGGGCGGGCAGGGCACTTTGCATGCCACGCTGAGGGTTTGGCGTTTTCTGCTAAGAGTGCTAACGAGGGATTTATGACGAACAGAGGGACGATCGGATCAGCATCCTCTAGAGAGCTCGGGGTTTGCTGTGGGGACTGAAGTGGGGAGTCAGGAGTGGACGTGGAGGCTACTGCCCGAGTCTAGCCGAGATGGTGGCTTGGACTCGGGTGAAGGAGAGAAGGGGATGGATTCGAGAGGTATCCAGGAGCAGAACGGAGCTGGCGACCCAATTCTGGGGAGAGAGATTTCTGTGACTCCCAGGTTGGGAGGGGTGGGGCAGGGCAATGGGCTGAGATTTATTGCTGAGTGTGATGAGGTCACCTTACGAGAGAGCAGAGAGCGAGAGGGGCCTTTGTAAGACCTGGCCACAGGCCTCCCAGACTGGGACTCTGGAAACGGGATGAACCTGTACAGGAAGCCCAGAAGGGAGAGCGCTCCGCACGGCTGTCCGAGAAGGGCTTTGTCAGGAGGAAAAGTGGTTGATGGCGCAGATGCCGGGACACCCGGGAAGGCGGGAGGGAGTGACCCAGAGGGGCAGGTTGTCGCTCATCAGCGGAGCCCACGTTTCTGCCCCTCGTTGTCAAGGCCATTTTCTTCCACGACTGTCAAGCTCACGCTGCGGAGACGTGCAGATTTCTGTACCCACACGCGCCGCCTGCCCCTGCTCTGTGCACTTGATAAGACTCATCGGCATCTACCGCGTGCGGGCGCTGCGACCTTCACTGTCTCATCACCGCGCTGCCGCTGACAATTTTACTGCCTGCCTCTTGGGGGACAGCCTCGGTGCCAGGCACTTTGTGAACACCATCCTTAAGCCTCATAACGATACTGTGATCTCCGCATCACAACTGAGTAAACTGAGGCTCAAAGTGGTAAACTGACTTGCCCAAAGTCACACGACTGGTGAGAGGACGGCGACATCACCTGAACAGCCTCCGGTGTGGGTGCGCTTTCCTCTCCGATACTGCATCGTCATTCGTAATGGAAACGGAGTCTCCCTGCAACGGAGCAGCTCAGCATCACTGCTTTGAATCACAAGGTTTAATATTTTCTGTCCAGCTTTCAGAGGAAATGTCAAATGCTTTGCATTCTCAGACCCACTTTAATTCCTCGGCGGTTTGTCACAGAGCTGGGAAGTCACGGGTCTTTGGTTTCGAGATAATTATAGACTGAGCTAAAGAGGGACCGTAGACTGTCCCTTCCCTTCACTCTCTTCCCCAGCTACGGTCACAAGATTTGCATTGCCCTTTCCCCTCCCGTCCAAAAAAAGTTGGGTGAAAAGAGTAGGCTTGCTTTGGAAATCCCACCACCTGGACAAGCCTTACGCAAAAGCACACCATACGCAAAAGCAAACGTGCGGCCAGACTGTGCTGGGAGGATGATTTCAGACCCTGACTGCCCCAAGGTGAGCCCCGGCCCCATCCCACTTCCTGTGAGATCTGTGGTAAATGGTGAAGCCTCTGCTGCTTCAACTGTGAAATGGGAAGACCGATACCAGAATCTCACAGGGTTTTCAGAGAATTAGATGAAATAATGGATATATATATATGTTTTTGAGACAGAGTCTCCCCTGTTGCCCGGGCTAGAGTGCCGTGGCATCAGCCTAGCTCACAGCAACCTCACACTCCTGGGCTCAAGCAATCCTCCTGCCTCAGCCTTCTGAGTAGCTGGAACAACAGGCATGTGCCACTATGCCCGGCTAATTTTTTTTTTAATATATATATTTTTTAGCCGTCAAGCTAATTACTTTCTATTTATTTTTAGTAGAGACGGGGTCTTGCTCTTGCTCAGGCTGGTCTGGAACTCTGGAGCTCAATCCTCCTGCCTCAGCCTCCCAGAGTGCTAGGATTACAGCTGTGAGCCACCGAGCCCAGCCAGAAATAATGGATATATTAATAAAGCTTTTAGCAGGGTTCCTTGCACTCACAGGAGCACTCAGAGGTGTGAACAGCCACCGCTCCTACCCCTGGGCAGGCTGAGAACTGCAGCCCCAGACTGCCAGGGTTCAACCTCTCCTCCACCGCAGTGCCCGGGACCCTGAGCAAGTTACTTAGTTTCTCCATGCCTCAGTTTCCTTGTCTGTGCATTAAGGATTATGATACTACCTACTGCAAAGGCTGTTGTGAATATTAAATGAGTTAAAACATGTAAAGAGAATGCCAGGCTCCATTATAACAGAGCCTGGCATTTGCTGGACACACCGAGGTTAACTGCTGATTCTGTGACCATGACGGTGGTTATTTTGCACACCGGGGTCTTCCTTTAGATGGCACTCAGCTGGGTGTAGTATAGGATCAGTGGCCTCATCTTCCCTCTATTCCAGTGACTGAAGATAAGACTGAAGATAGAAAAGCTATGATAGAAAAAGACACGTCTAAGTCTTTTTTATTATTTACACAAGAGCATAAGTGCATCTCGCCAGGAACTGTGTGATTTTCATATACCTTCTAGCTAGAAATGGTCTTCTTCCTTTAATAATTAACATTTAATTTTTTCCTAATTACCAAAGTAATATATATTTGGTATACACAAAAGCAATAATAAATAATATCATGCCTCCCCATCCTGTTATCCAGAGAGAACACATTTGTATATGTTTCCACCTAGTTTTTGTCATGCACATATAAATATTTTAAAAACATTAAGATTATGCAAAATACATATTATTTTGTACCTTGCTCTTTTACTTAACAGTATATTGTGACATGATTTCCCAGATACTCTATCTTAGATATCTTTGTAACTCTTGTTGATTTTTAGAACAAAGTTTTGAGCTTCTTGTTCAAGGTTTCTCAAACTTAAGTTGTTCATGGCCCCCTCTACAGGAAAAATTTCATAGACCCCTGCCTGTAAGAATCTTCCATCAGTGAACTTCTGGGATATCCTTGGGCCCAGTTTGAGAAACAGTGCATCAGATGGATTGATAGGTGAATACAAGATGAATAAGGAATATGATATGGCAGCAGACCCCTGCCTTGGCAGAGACTTACGTGGGCTCCATTAAAAAGTCTTCCTTTATGACAGATGAGGAGGCTCATGACCATGATCCACATCCACAAGTGCAGGCTTAGTCCAGGCCAACAGCCAACCACACACTGGTCCTGCCATTTGCCATCCTCACTAATTGTTGACTCTTATTTGAACTCCTATTTGTTCCTATTTGTACTACCCTGGCTCATGGGTCTGCAGCTGTTTCCAGCTACCAGTAACTCTAGGCATCAACCAGGCTGCTCAGCCAACTTGAAAATATGCCAGATTGCCCATACTATTCCAACACACCACCATTTAAAAAAATATTTATCCTGTGTTCCTATTAAAATAATAGGGTTTTTTTTTTTGTTTGTTTGTTTTGAGACAGAGTCTTACTCTGTCACCCTGGCTAGAGTGCAGTGGCATCATCATAGCTCACAGCAACCTCAAACTCCTGGGCTCAAGCGATCCTCCTCCCTCAGCCTCCTGAGTACCTGGGAATACAGGCGCACACCACCATACCTGGCTAATTATTCTATTTTTAGTAGAGATGGGCTCTTGCTCTTGCTCAGGTTGGTCTCCAACTCCTGAGCTCAAGTGATCCTCCTGCCTCAGCCTCCCAGAGTGCTAGGATTACAGGCTAAAATTTTAGTTTCAAAATCTTTTCATCAAAGTATTATATACATTAAGAAAAGTAAGCAAATTATCACCATATAGTTTGATAAATTATCCATAAAGTGAAAACACACAGATAATTAGCTGTCAGTTCAAGAAACAGAATATTATCAGTATCCCAGAAGCCTCTTCCTAGAGGAAAACTGCTATGCTGACCATACTTTACTTTTGCCTGCCTTTGAACTTCATATAAGTAGATCTGTATAGAGTATACATGTATTTTTGTGTCTGTGTGTTTAGTTTCTTTCTTAACATTGTCTTTGTGAGGTTCTTCTGGCTATATGTGGCAACAATCAGTTTATTCTCACTGCCTCATCACATTCCATTGTCTGAATATATCATAATTTATGTATCTATTCTATCGATAGGCATTGGGGTGTGTCCAGTTGGGGGCTATGAGGAATAAACTGCTATGACATTCTTGTATGTTTATTTTGGTTAATATATAGAAGTATTTCTGTTAGGTATACTCCTAGGAGTGGGTCATAATGTGTATGCCAACTGGTTTTCAAGACGGTTGCACCATGTACACTCCTACCAGCAGTGTGTAAATGTTCCAGTTGCACCATTTATTTGCCAAGACTCAGTGTTGCCTGTCTGTTTCATTTTAGCCATTCTGTTTGGTGCGCAGCGTGTCGCAGTATGGCTTCACTTGCATTTCCATATGACACATGAAATTGAGCGCATTTTCATATGTTTATTGACCATTTGTCAATCCTCTTGCCTGAAGAGCCTGTTCAAGGGTTTTGCCTGGGGAAGGAGGAAGGGGATGAAGGCCAGAGATGGACCAAATAAAGCAGAGAGAACTTTGGGGGCCACCAGTTTACTGAAAACTTTTGGTACCTGCCAAGACTGACTCTGGGATCACTAGGATGTTATTCTGAGATGTGCACAGCTGAGAAATTCCTTCATATGACATGGTGCCTGCCAGGAGCTGTCTATCTCTCAGGTATGCCGGAAACATAAGGAAGGCATTAGGGAGTGTGTCCTAGCCTGGCTCACAGAAGGCTGTTGTTTGTCCTAGGCCACTTGAATTCCTAGTTCCCACCACCAGTTTTAGCAGACCTTGGCTTTATAATTACCCTATAGGCCGTAGACTATAGCACTATTGAACCTATATGCATTGGCCCCTCAGGGCCTAAGTCAGGCATTTGGTTAGAAGCAGAGTAATCCTCTCTGCTTACGCTGAGTCTCATTTAAGCCCATTTAGCTCTCTGTGTAGTGTTTATGAAAGTAATGAAATGTAATACCTCTCTTCTACTTCTCTGTATTTCAAATCAACTAGATAATTTCCCCTTTTCAGAGTATGTTTATTGTCTTAGAAAAAGCTTGAGGAAGGCGGAGAAGTATAAATGGAAACTGCTGCAGCATAAATGGAAAAGCTCATGATTTGAGCTCAGACTATCCAAGTTTAACTCCCAGTGCTATATTTAACTAGCTGTGAAATTTTGAGTAAGACATTTTACCTTTTTTTTTTTCTTTTTTGAGACAGAGTCTCACTCTGTTGCCCGGGCTAGAGTGCCGTGGCGTCAGCCTAGCTCACAGCAATCTCAAACTCCTGGGCTCAAGGGATCCTTCTGCTTCAGCCTCCCGAGTAGCTGGGACTACAGGTATGCGCCACCATGCCCGGCTAATTTTTTCTGTATATTTTTAGTTGTCCAATTAATTTCTTTCTACTTTTAGTAGAGATGGGGTCTTGCTCTTGCTCAGGCTGGTTTCAAACTCCTGACCTTGAGCGATTCTCCTGCCTCAGCCTCCCAGAGTGCTAGGATTAGAGGCATGAGCCACCACGCCCAGCTCACTTTACCTTTTTTGAGACTCAATCTTCTTGCCTATAAAATGGGTATATCTGCCCCACAAGGATAGGTTTCAGATAATTGTTGTGAAAGCAAACTGTAAACTTTAGGTTGCTAGACAAAAGCAAGTAATTATTTATATTAAAGTTTGGAATCTATACAAGGGGATCTTGGTAAAGTTTTGGGCTTGGAGACAGAAGTCGGGGAAAAGAGAGAAGCAGGTGAGAGTGAGAAAGAGTAGACTCTGGAAAGCCAGTAACCAAGTCTCCATTCCTGGCTGACTTGCAGCAAAAGCGGGAAGCTGCGTGTCTATTAGTAAAGTGTCCATTGCAGAAATTCTTTTGGCCGCTAGAGGGAGGCATACATTTGGTTGGGTAGCGGACTGGTCCCTATTATATTTAGCTAATCCATGGTGCCTGCAGTTCCAATTCCCGTCTGTAGGCCTGAAGAAAGCAGCTAAGCCTGACATTACTTCTTTTGCTTTTAAAAAATCATCTTCTTCAACATCACCTTCATGTTAGCTTTTGCCCATCTGTCTGTTAGTCCTGTTATCTCTTTGTCCTCATTTAGGGGTGAAAAAATTGCCTTTAAAAGTCACAATTTACAACTGGAAATATAATTCTCTAACAATCCAGAGCCGGTGTCTACCAACCAGAACATCTTTTCTCTGTAGTGAAGTTACACGAGATGCCAACTTCTAAGCCCTAAGTTGGCTGTCTCACCCACATCCACCGGGCGCACACCTGCCCTGGAGGGGAGCTGTCGGGGCTGAACCGTAAAACAGCTTCGGTGGCTGCATTTGGTTTCGTCTGGCCGCGGTGAGGGGCCAGCTTGAGAAAGAATCTGTTTATTTTCCAGAGTTTTTGATAAGGCCAAAAACAGAAAGAAAAAAAATCCAAGACTGAACATTCAACAAATTCATGTTATTGATATTAATGTTACCAACTTCTCTGGAAAAATCTGACTGTGGCAAACTCTGCAGTGATAAGAAAGGAGTATCTTCAACTATTTCCTCCATTCCTGGAGGAGGGGAAGGCAGAGGGTGTGACAAGTTTCTCGTAGAGGGAAGGGGTCAACCCTGGAGTTAGCTGAGTCAGCCTCAAACCTCCTCTCCGGGCGGCATTTGGCTCTCGCCTCTGCCCGGCACCCAGGCGGCCCTGCTAGGAAGCCATGGGGGTCCCGGTGCCCACCCATGCCCTGAGCCTCCTGGCTCGCTGCCTGGGCTCCACCATGCTGCCTGTGAGCAAGTGTTTGAAGGTCAGGACCAGCTCAAGAGAGTCCTAGAAAATCTAGGCGATTTCACTTTTCATTATCTATACTCAGGCATCGGCATTAAAAATAATTCACAAGTATTACTTCTATAATTTTAAGGGCAATATTAAGAGGAAACAAAGCTCAGGAGATTTGGCTGGTTTTTGCTGATTCTTTCCTCTGCTCGGCCAACATTCCCTGGGCACATCCTATGTACCAGGCTCTATGCTGGCTCCCACAGATGCAAGATGAAGGGACCCTGGGCTGGAGTGACTTGAGGAAGACACAGATGGACAGGTCCCTAGGTGAGAGCAGAGGTGTAGGGGCCAAACAAAGGAGCCAGAGGGCAGCTCTGCCTGGGGCGGGGGGGCGCTGGGAAGGCTTCATCAGGAAGTGGCATTTGAGCTCAGTCTGGAAGTATGGGTGAGTCATCCCCAGACAGACAAGGTCAAGAAGGACATTTCGGACAAACAGCACTGTGTGCGAAGGCTTGGTGGTGTCAATGATTGGGTCACCTGCCCCGACTCACAAGTCAGGCTGAGTATGGTTGGAGTGTTCTTGGGGAGAGGGACAAGAAGTCTGGCTGGAGGAGCGGGCACAGGTCACGGGGAGACCATGGGCCACACTAAGAGGTTACAGTGTCATTTATTCTTTCAACAGACACTGAGTGAGGGCCTCCTACGTGCTGTCATCGTTGTGGGCACTGACCAGCACCCAGTCCTCGCCCTTATGGTTTCACACTCTGATGGCCAGGGAAGGATAGACGATAACCAAGTAAGCAAACGCACGGGCAAGCTGATCTCAGTAACGGTGCAGCTTGTATAGGTTAGGGAGCTAGGGAGGAAGGAAGGAGGGAGGAGGGAAGCAGTTGCTGTTTTAGGTTAGGCAGGGCATTTGAGAAGAGATCTGAATGAGCTGAGAGGAGGCCAGGAGAATATCTGGGATAGATTTATTCCTGACGAGGGAAAACAACTGTGGAGGCCCTAAGGTGTGTGCAGGGGAGAGGGGAGCAGGGGCTAGGCAGGCGGAGGCAGCAGGGGAGATCACGTAGGAACTTGGAGGACACGGTGAGGCCTGCAGGTTTCTCCTAAGGGAGACGGGATCCTGCTGGAGGAATTTAGGCAGAGGAAGGGCATGCTCTGATTTCTGTAGTGAAGGACGCACTCACGGCTGTGTTAGTGACCAACCATCAGGGAGAAGGGGCGGGAAGAGGGAACCCTCCGAGAGGAGCCTACTGCACTGATCCCTGCAAGCCGACTGGCTGGGGCAGGGTGGTAGCTGGGGAGCAGTGCCAGGCAGTCAGATTCTGCGTCCTCATCCTCCCGGGGTCAGCGGGGTCACTGGACCAGCAGCAGTGGCACCACCTGGGAACATGTTGGAAATGCAGAGCCTCAGGCTGGCCTCACACATGCTGAATTGGATCCAGGGCGTGGGCCCCCCGCAACCTGCATCACCCCAAGCCCAGCTCATCCACCCAGCACCTTCTGCCGGCCACAAACTTAGGTTCTGACCCTTCCAAAGTGGGGGGGGGGGCAGGATTAGGAAGAGCCAGGAGGGGGAGCCCAGGAAGGGGCCTCTGAATTGGTTTGCATTTCTCAGGAGGAATTCAAGACTCAGCACTCAAGTGATTTTCTTTTTAATTTAAAATTAGGGCTGGGCGCAGTGGCTCACGCCTGGAATCCTAGCACTCTGGGAGGCGGAGGCGGGAGGATCGTTTGAGCTCAGGAGTTCGAGACCAGCCTGAGCAAGAGTGAGACCCTCGTCTCTACTAAAAATAGAAAGAAATTAGCTGGACAACTAAAAAATATATAGAAAAAATTAGCTGGGCATGGTGGCTCATGCCTGTAGTCCCCGCTACTCGGGAGGCTGAGGCAGGAGGATTGCTTGAGCCCAGGAGTTGGAGGTTGCTGTGAGCTAGGCTGATGCCACGGCACTCTAGCCTGGGTGACAGAGTGAGATTCTGTCTCAAAAAAAAAAAAAAAAATTAAGATACTTTTCTGACTTTCCCACCTATAACCTCTCTGCCTCTGGCCATGTTTTCAAACCCAACCCAGGTCTAGCGAGGGTACAAGAAGAAGAGCTGAAACGGAGGCTTTTGTTTGAGTGGCTTCTTTGGTGTAGCTGGGCTGCGCCCCGTCTTTCTAACCCAGCCGGGGGACTTGGACTTCCGCATCACCTCTGCATGGCCTGTTACCAGCAGCTCAGGAGCTGCCACTGCCTCTGTTGCTAAGGAGGAAGTTTGCACCTGAGTGTTCCGCGCCCCTGGCCGCTCTTCCCGCAGGCTGGGCCCTGCCAGGATGTTAAGTGTGCGTGACCTTGTTTCCGACTGGCTTCGCTGCCTTTGTTTTCACAGAGCCATCATTTTCAGAATTTCTAACTTTGATATCAAGTGCTTTTAGTGGAAATCCAGAAGGCTCTGAAAACCAAAAGTTGTTTTTTATTTATTTTGGTAACTCATTTGGCAGCAAAATGCAGCCTGAATGTAGTGGCAAAACCTCCTGTGAACTGAGACTATTATTTGTTTTGCCCACTGAGTGTAAAGCGTGCTATGTTTGCTGCATATGTATTAATGTATTTAACGGTGGCGTGCTAGCCCAGATCGCCCGGGGCTGCCGCAGACCTTGCTGCACCTGCACTGCATGAGCTTTCTGAAATGTGAGCATTCCGGATCCCAGCCCACAGCTGGTCCAGGGGTGGGCATGGGGGACGTGGACCTGTGTGTGTCCTAGGCCAGGGAGACAGAGGGGAGTAACTTGAGGTGCAGCTCTCAGAGTCAGATGACCTGGCTCAGCTAGCATGGTGTGGAGCTCCATAACCTCCCAGACCCTCTGTTTCTTCTTCTGTAAAATGACAGCCATGACATTGCCTTCACAACTTTGTAACTAGGTCCACCCCTGGCTGTCTCACCACCTGCATCTCCTATCATCTCCTCTCAGATCCCTCTTCTTGGACCACTTCTCCTCCAGACATCTCCATGCCTGGTTCTCACCCTATGCTCGGATGCCTCCCTGCTCAGAACTGCCTCCCCAGAGACGCCTCCTGATCCTACAGATGAGGCATTGGCCTGCCTGCCCCAGTTCTCTCGCCTTGCTTTCCCGCCTAGCACACGTCCCCCTGCAATGATACGGTGTGGTTGTTGGCTTGCTTGTCAATCGTCTGTCTCCCCGACCAGAGTGTAAGCTCGGTGCAGTCAGGGGGTTCTTTGCCTGACTCGCTGCCGTCTGGCCGGCACTTAGGGCTCCCCTGTGGGTGCTCAGTGTGGGGGCCCAGCCCTGCAGCGGTCCCTCACGGAACAGTGAGTGGAGACCAGTGCTGGGGGTGGGGGGCCAGACCAGGACAGACTCGGCCACCTGCCCACCCTCCCAGCTTCCAGTTGATTCTTCCCAGACTTTACTTGGAGTTACTGAGATCTCGTTTCATGTTCAGAAGGCATTGAGGATGCGGAGGAGAGCTGCATGTGCCCGGGCGTGGGGAGTTCTGACGTAGAAAAATGAAAGATGATTTTGTTTTTTCTCATCACGTCCCAAGCTGATTAGCTATTTCCTCAAATGCCTTTTTAGTGTGGATTTTGGGCAATAACTCAGGGGGCAACTGCTCTCTGCCCCTGCTGTGCAACTCGTGACCCCCTGGAGTTGGTTTTTGCTCTTGGCAAAGGCAGGCATCCCCTCCACCCAGAAATCTCCTGGGGTGTTGGGCAGGACCCTGAGAGGAGCCCAGGTTGCTGGACAAAATGTCTCAGGCCTTCTGAGTGTGGCTCGGTGGCACTTACCTGGAAAGCCCTTGGCTCTGGGCAAGTGTCCTCAGGCTTCCTGGTACCTGTGCCTGAGAAGAGTCACCTTGTGAGGAAAACAGTGTTTTCCCTGGTCCATTTACAGTGCTTGAAGCCTCTCTGGAGATGCAGGAGAAGCATGCCAAATGTCCTCGGGACCGGCCGAGTGGCAGACAGTTCTTAAAACCAACGGAAGCAAACACTCACCTGTGCCAGAGTGGGCTCTCCTGGATTCCGGGGACGTGGGGTGAGGATCACGTGGACGCACCAAGATTTCAGGGAAGTGAGGTGAGAACCCCAGGAGTGTTTACAGACTGGCAGGGCAGGATTGGGGAGCAGGTTGGAAGTGATTAGAAACAAGCTAATCAAGTTAGTTAATTAGAGGGTGATTTCAAATATTGAGCCCAAGGATCCCAGAATGAAATTCATAAAATATTTAGAGACCTTGATAATTTAGGTATGATTTCAGCAAGCAGAAAAGCATAGCAAGTAATATATTGAGTATCATGTACCTGCTACCCAGGTTTAGGACATTTTAACATTTTGCCATATTTGCCTCAGATTTTTTTTTTGAAAAAGAAACAAAGAGTTATACACACAATTGAAGTCCCTATTGTGCCTTCCCTAATTCCTTCTTTCTTCCCTCCCTCTGAACTTGGTTGTTATTATCGCTGCAAGTATTGTCTCCATAAATAATTATATTACTTTATATGTTTTTAAAGTTTATGTATCATGTATAATATAAAATTTTTAGTACGTAATAATATATAATAACATATATATAAATTAGAAGTTATGCCACTATGTATGTCATCTCTGCAAGCTGCTTTTTTTGTTGTGCTGTGTTATGCATTGGGGATTTGCCAGTGTCGAGACAGAGAGCCGTAGATCAGTCAGTTCAAGTCTGAAGTCTCTGGAATACTCCACTAGGTTAATGCACCACAAGTTATTTATCCATTTTTCTGCTGATGGACACTTAGGCTACTGCAAGTTTGTGTTTATGTTTTTGCTCCAGGACACACAGTATTGTACATACCTACAAACACGATTTAAGCAGATGATACCGAAGTGCCTTGCCCACAGTAGGTCCTTGCAAGCTGTCAGCAACCTTCCCTCCTACACATTTCCTAGTTCTCAGCATCCTAGAGTCCTGAGCAATGAGTTTCTATTTCCCACCCATCAGACTGGCAAAAAATTAAACATTCAGGCAACACTGAAGGGTTGATGAGCATACAGGGCAACAGGAACTATCACACGCTGCTAGTGAGAGTTTAAATTGGTATTGATCACTGTTGGAGAGCAATTTGGAAACATTTAGTAAGGCCGGATATTTGCAGATCCCTGGCCCAGCAACTCCACTCCTGGAGGAACTCGAGCAAGAATACGAGAAGACTGGTGTAAAATGTTAACTGAAGCATCCTTTAAGCAAGTGTGGCAAAACGTCTTGGTTGAGGAGATCCCTCTCTCTAGTCCTTGATAAATAGAACAGAAAGCAATGAGTGACCCTAGGGAAAGAAGCCAGAGGGTCAGTACAGCCATTCTGTGCCACGAAAACCAGAACCGTCAGTGAGCCAGGCTTCTGCTGCCTCAAGAGTCCTTGCTCCCTTGGAGTTGGATGCACAGACTCCTTGGGATCCTTCCTGCTCTAACCCAGACTGATGAGGCCTGGAGTGAGAGCTGTCTGCCTGTTTCCACCCCCATCCAAGGTCCTGGGCTGGTGAACATGCAGATGGAAGCCTTTCTGGGATTCCACCAAATTTCCACCAAACCTGGATTTGCATTTAACTCCTTCCGGCTCCTGAGTCTCTAACTTGCTGCAGAGAGGGAAGGAGGTTTTCTGAGAGCTTTCTCAGGACCAGGCACTGTGCTTATGCCAGCACTTTGCATCAGTTTACTGGATCCAAGCAATCCTGTGAGGAGGAGAGTTATTCAGCAGGCCCTTGGCAAAGCCGAGGGGGACCTCCCGTGCCGGTCTTTCTGCGTCTGCATCCTCTCTTCTCCCCACCCCTGTACTGCACCCGCTGCAGACACAGCTCCTTGGGAAAGACTTGCAGGTGGAGATTGGTGTGGAAAAGATCTCTTAGAAAGTGCGCTTGGGGTCAGCACCGTGGAAGGGACGAGAGTCGCCATCAGGCTGTGATGCTGTCTCAGCCTTCCCATGAAGAGATCTGGAGCTGAGATCCCCATGGAGGTGACGGACGGTGTGCTATGTATGGTCTGGAAGTCTGTGTCCTCCCAAAATTTGTACCTTGAATCCAAAGCCCCAAAGTGATAGATTAAAAGGCAGGGCCTGTGATCCGGGGGTTATCAGGTCATTAGGTGCAACCTTTTGAAACAGGCCTCTGGGAGCTGCCCCGCTCCTCCCCCCAGGTGAGGCTGCAGCAGAAGGTGTTGTCCGTGAAGAACCGGCCCTAACCCCACCCTGCCTCTGCCAGTGCCTTGATATGGGGCTTCCCAGCCTCCAGAACTGTGAAAAATAAATTTCTGTTGTTGATAAGCCACCCAATCCAGAGTATTTTGGTATAGCAGCATGAAATGGACTAAGAAAAGGTGACCAGCACCTCGATGTCCCCACAGGGGCTGATGGCTGGGGACAGTCTCTCGGCAGCACTGCCAGGAGACGGGGGTAAGTCTGTCAGTTCTCAAAGGCAAATAGAGGCCACTGTCTGCCCTGCCTCATACCCTCTCCTCCTCTCGCCACCGAACTTTGTGCCCTGGCAGCTGTGTCCCCAGGTTGCATCACCCGGGGCCCCTTGCTCTTTGCCTTGCCACTGGGCTGGGCCTCAGAGAGGCAGACAGGAGATAAGTGGGAGGGAGGGGGACAAGGTCAAGGTGCTTATTCCTACACACCTCTCCTGGCAGAGGACGCTCTCCTCCAGCCTCGGGTCCTGTCTGGCCAGCTCCAGCTCCCCCGGGGGCCAGCAGTGCAGGTGCCTCCCCTCGCCCCTCAGTCCCAGAGTGGTCACAGCTCGGGGCTTTGCCAGCCTCGACTCCACCTGCGTGTTGTAAATAGTAACTGTGACCCCTTTGTTAAGCTCGTCAACGACACCCTGAGTGTGCCGCCTCGCTCCTTCCCTGAATGATGTGCTTTATCATGATTCTGTATTTTTCCAACATTTGTGAATACTCCCCCCATAAGAAGGGAAATGATGGGGAGCAACACGGCAACCCTGAGATCTGAGGGAGGCCTGTGAGGCACCAGCTTCACTCACCAGCCAAGCGACCTTCCCACAATGATTCAGCTTTGAGCCTCAGCAAAATGGCCAACGATGTCACATCACAGACCTGCTTTGGGGGTTCCTGCAGGTAACCAAACCTGCCGAGGTGAAATCTGTGAATTCTAAGAAGCTACTGTATGAAGGGGTCTATTAATAAGAGGAAATAGCATAGGTCAGCACCAGGGACCGGCCGGTCCAGCCGCCTTGGATGAATTAGGAAAAGATGCCCTCTCTTCAGGTGGTCATGGCCTGCACCAGGACCAGCAGGCACAGCCCTTCCTGGAGGGCGCCCTGGTGCAGTCCACAACATACAAAACGGTCCGCAATGGCGCTGCTGACGTCTCCACCCAATGTCCTTACCCAATAGCGCTGAACATCCAGTGGATCCCAAATTCAGGTGATCTGGGCTTCAGGACGGGTCTTTCCTGCACTCCCTGTGGCAGGTGCAGCGAGTCACTTGACCCTGCCATGTTCAGGGAGGGTGAAAGCAGCTTCTGCCTCGGAGAGTTGCCGTGAGAACTCGGTGGAGACAATGGTGGTAACGTGTGCACCGGCACTGGGCACAAGGTGGAGGTTTGCTCAGAGCTATTGTTCCGGCTTAGTTGCTGCAAACGTCAGTTGTTGTGCTTCCTCGCGATGTTGGTCCCCTCCTTTCCTCGTAAGCGGGATCCAGAGTTCTCACTGTGGGGGCCCATGCAGGGTGGGGCGCTGTCCTTTGGAGTCCGTGCTCTGAGACGATTTTCATCCCCCGAAGTCGCCCTGCTGTGGCCACTCAAGGGCCAAGTTTTCGTTGCAAAGATAGGGCCTCAGCACCATCACTTGGGCTTTTTTATGTCAGTCTCCTTCTTCCAGATTGCTCTCCAATTCCCCCTCTCCCTTTCTTCCTTCCCCTCTCTCTTTCCCTCCCTCCTCGCTTCCACCTTTCTCTTCCCCCTTCCTCCCTTCCCTCCTCCCTCGTCTTCTCTCCTAAGCAGCCTCTGAGCCAAGAGACCCTGGGCTAGGCAGGAGTTGAAGGTGAACCACGCTGCCCCCACAGGGCACTGAAGAGCTCAGTCCCGCGTGGCCCGAGGCCCCACAGGGTTTGGTCATGGGTCACAGAAGGAGCTGCCTGTGGGGCTGAGCAGAGGTCATGGCAAGGAGGCCCATGTCTAGGGGAGAAACAGCTTTCAGGGCTGTTAGGTCTTCCTGCAATCTTTGCCCTCTTGGCCCCTGGATCCAGCCTGGCCCTGGAGAAGGTTTGGTGGAGGAGGAGGGGGTGATGAGGAGGTGAAAGGGTCCCTTCCCTCCGCCATCAATCCCCTCCCAGGGTGGGGGCCAGGCCAAGGTCCCCAGAGAGGTGGAGTGCCCGGGGATGTGGCACCCGCTGGCCCCACCTGTCAGCCCCTCCTTGGCCTGGTGGCTGCTTTGGCCCCAGCCTTGTAAACTTCGGTGTGAACGTGTGTGAGCAAATAGATGATTCGGTTTCTTGGCAAACACTGGTTCAGAAAGGTCAAAGCCACGTGGGTTTGCTAAGGCGAAAGACAAATGCTTTGCCAGGTGGCCTGGGCGAGGCAGGGAGGAGGAAGTGGCCCCCTCTAGGGGGCAGCCGTGGTGACAGTTGAACTGGGGCAGTTGTTGAGAAGGGGATTAGGAGGTGGGGAAAGTACCTCCCTCCTGGGTGGAGAAAGACAGGTACAGCAGGAGATGCGCTTCCTGTGTCTAGGGGAGCCCCAACCCTCTCCCACCATGGCTTCCCTGACAAACAGGCCCCTCTGCTTCACAGTATATGTTAACCACCACTCACCACGCATCACACTCCAAGTCCTTCATCAACATTAATCCACGTCATTTTCACAACCCTGCCAGTAGGAGCTGCCATTAGCTGCATTTTACAGAAAAAGAAACAAAGGCACAGAGAGGTTAAGAAATTTGCCCAAGAACACACAGCCAGTAAGTAGAGAAGAGCAGATGTGAGGTTGTCCGGCTGCAGTCTATGTTCCTGAGCACATGTTGGGTGGCCTCGCGGGCTCTGGTTTCTCCAGCCCTCCTGCTGACAATAGCACCCCTGCCGTCTCCCCTACTGTCCCTAGAATCATACCCTTCATCTCACTTGGCGATCTGTGAAGTAGGAAGCACAGGCACTGTCATCATTCCTTTTTACAGAGGGGGAGACGCAGGCTCGCAGAAGGACGATGCCTTACCCAGGGCTGCGCAGCTGGTCCGCCGCTGCTGGGCTGGCTGAAGCGGAAGGCAGGTCTCCCCTGCTCCACTTGGCCGCTCTCCCCGGGGGCTGCCCTTGTCATAACTCCAGCGGCCGTTCCTCCCCCGTGCCGGTCCTCTGCCCCATCCAGGCTCTTCCTACGTCCTCTCTCTGAACAGTGTTCTGTGCCCTGTCTTCACAATCGTCACACCTCCCGTGCCCGAGAGCCCTTTCCACCCTCTGAAATAGTTTCCGTGCAGACATTGCCCCTGTCCTTTGGCTCCCTCCCCGCCCAAAATGTCTGTTCCTGGGTGTTTCCTCCTTCACAGCATCTGCCTTCTCCCTGCCTGGCTGACAGAGTATTCTTGGGGCCTCAGAATGGTTTGGGGAAGGACACGGGTCCCATCAGAAAATAGGTCTCAGCCCATCCTTTCTCAAAATTTTCTGAACAGAAGAGGCCCACAAAGTGTCTGTTAGAAATCCAGATTCCTGGCCAGGTGTGGTGGCTCACACCTGTAATCCTAGTGCTCTGGGAGGCCAAGGTGGGAGGATCACTTGAGCTCAGGAGTTCGAGACCAGCCTAGGCAAGAGCGAGACTCTGTCTCTACCAAAAATAGAAAAATTAGCCGGGTGTGGTGGCTCACGCCTGTAGTCCCAGCTACTTGGGAGGCTGAGATAGGAGGATTACTTGAGCCTCATGAGTTTGAGGTTGCTGTGAGCTAGGGTGACATCACTGTACTCTACCTGGGGTGACAAAGTGAGATTCTGTCTCAAAAAACAAAACAAACAAACAAAAAAACCAAAACCAGATTCCTGTGCTCCAGCTATTGAGCTGATTGTTCTGAGGCCCAGGAATGTGCATTTTACCCAATGGCCTAAAGTGACTCTGGCTCAGGAGGTTCCGCAGTTTGAGAAACAATGCTGAGCCAGCCCTGCATAGTTGCAGTAGAACTCTGAGATGTGGCAGCAGATGGCCTGAGGTGGGGCTTGGAGTCTCCTCAATGGACTGTGGCCTTCAGCCCTGGCCTAAGTGGCTGCGTGACAGGCAGTGACTGAGGGAGGTTGTATTTGTCCACTAGGGCTGGTAGTTATGCCCAGTGGTTAGCCCTGGTCCAAGCTCTCTGTACTTACCCAGAGGGGTTTTAACTCAAGAGTTAGTCGTTCCAACATTTGCAAGGCAGAGTCAGGAGTTGTGGAGACACTCCTAGCTCATGTTATTGAGAAATATTAATGTTATTGATCAGAAGGTGATCTCACATAAAACTTGATTTGTAAGTAAGCTCAGAAGGGCAGGAACCTACCCAGGTTGCCTTTTAACCTGTCTCTCTGTTCTTGACCAAGGCTCCTCGGGTCACGGATTGGGAACTTACCCAGTGGATTGCTTCAGCAAACCATTGTTCTTTCTGGAACCCCTCTGATGTAATACTGCCTCCACTGATATAAAACCTAGGTAATTTGGGACCTTCCAAATACAGTGCAGAACGACTGATGGTGGTGTAAGTCTCGGACTATCAGTGGACGAGGCCCTTAGGTAAGATGGAATCATCTCCTCCTACCGCCTTTTGCTAGGGGATTTGGTTTCTACGGTGATGGGGGATGGGGGAGCAGATTGAGAACATAGTATGAGGAGTTTAAACTCTTTGTGGCAGTGTGACATGTCTCTGAGTCTACCTGGGCCTGGGACATGCCTGACTCTGGCCACAGAGTGGATGCTATGTGGGCAGAAATGACCCTGAATATGATTGGCCAATGTGATTGGCCAAGTGGAATCTGTGTTCCTTTAAGTTGCTCAGTTAGTAACTGACACACAGGCGTGGGGCCTGGCGTCCGTGCAGACTGCTCTAAGTTCCCTTCCTCTTCTGGTGTTTTCTCTGTCTCCTGGCTGCTCCTTATTCCTTCTCTGGTCCTAATTTTAGATTGCCATTCCCTCTTTGATGTGTCTGGAAGTTGAGCCTTTTTGCCTTGCCCCCCAAAATTACTGTGCCTTCTTTCCATGGGGGTGTGTCTGTTTGCTCATACCCAGCCCCCATCACCCCTCTCGCCCCTCTTGGTGGCATTGGGCAGCAGAGCCAGCTGCTGGTCAGGGACAGCAGCAGCTATTACAGGTGGGAGTCCAGTCCTGAGGGCTGCTGGCACTATTTCTGCCCCAGGCCACCTTCCCTGTGGCACACTGCTGGTGGGGAGTCATTCTGAGGATGCCTAAAAAACCAGCTCCTTGCTGGGCCAACCACAGTGGCCTGGAGCTGCCTCTGACTTCCATCCTGGTTCAGCTTTTTAATTAATTGGGAGAGGAAATGCCAGTTAAAAAACTTTTGGGCGTGGGGTGGGCTGGCTGGGCGCTGTTATATTCATCTACTCTGTCCTTTCATGGGGAGGCTTCCAGCAGGAAGCCTGCTGGCCAGTAATCACTGCCAACATCAGCAAGAGCCCTTCCCTGAGCCTCTCCTAAGCACCAGGCACTGGCCTAGATATTGTTGGGGGTGCAGACCTGATCCCTGCTTCGAGGAGAAAAGTAATCTAGTATGCAAGATTGTGTGAAAAATAACTCCAATAGCTGGTGACTTGGATACACTGCAGTCAAGGTACAAATCAAGCACTGTAGGGAGGTTTATTCTGTCTGGGGAGGGAAAGGCATTTATTCATGCATTAATGCATTCATTCATGCAATCAACAAGCACTGATGGCGGGCGCGGTGGCTCACGCCTGTAATCCTAGCACTCTGGGAGGCCAAGGCGGGAGGATCGCTTGAGCTCAGGAGTCTGAGACCAGCCTGAGCAAGAGCGAGACCCCGTCTCTACTAAAAACAAACAAACAAAAAACCATGCATTGAGCACCTCCTGTGTGCTGGGCACAGAGCTAGTGTGGGGCGATTCACCAGTGAAGAGAGCAGAGAGGTTCCCGCCCCCATGGCGTTTCCACAAGGTAGACGGGGAAGGAAGTAGAGGAAGCAAACAGAAGAGATGAAGAGACAAGGTGAGTTCAGGCTGTGCTCCGTGCAGTGGGGGAAAAGACCCGGTGAGAGACAATGACTCGGGAGGCCAGTTTGCGATTGGGTGAGACCTGAAGATGGGAGCGAAGCAGCTAGGGGTAGCTGGGGTGCAGCAGGCTTTGGGGAACAGGGAGGATTTGATCTGGTGGAGATGGGGGGCAAGCCTTCCACACAGTGAATGCTTGAGCAAGAAGCACAGGGGAGAAGACTCAGCCTCCATTCTGACAGTGGTGAGTCATTTGGTGGAGCCTGGTGCCAACTGAGGGAGGGAGAGAGAGTCACAGAAGATGGGCACAACCCAGCCAGTTCCAGCAAGCATTTATTGAGCACTTACTGGAGAGCAAGTTTTAACTCGCCAGAACCTCTTAATGCACACCCATTAGGATGGCTACCATGAAAAGAAGGAAGGAAGGAAGGAAGGAGGGAGGGAGGAAGGAATATAGAGAGAAAATCACAATTGTCAAGGATGTGGAGAAATAGAAGCCCTTGTGCACTGTGGGCAGGAATGTAAGCTGGTGCTGCTACTGTGGAAAATAGTCTGGCGGTTCCTCAAAAAATTAAACACAGAACTACCATGTGATTCAACAATTCCACTTCTGGGTGTATACCCAAAAGAATTAAAAAACAGAGATATTTGTACACCCATGTTCATAGCAGCATTAGGCACAATAGCCAAAAGGTGAAAGCAACCCAATTGTCTGTTGACGGATAAATGGATAAACAAAATATGGTATGTACATTAATGGAATATTATTCAGCTTTGAAAAGGTAGGAAATTCTGACACGTGCTACAACATGAATGAATTTTGAAGACATTATGCTAGGTGAAATAAGAACAAATGTTGTATGATTCCCCTTGTATGAGCTGCCTGGAGTCGTGAACTCATAGAGACAGAAGGAGAATGGGGGTTGCCGGGGTCTGGGGGGTAGAAGGGTTTGGGAAGTTATTGTTTAAAGCAGTTTCGGTTTTTCAAGATAAAAAGAGTTCTGCTGATGGATGGGGTGAAAGTTGCTCAAATTAATGTACTTAATATCATTCATTGAACTGTACAGTTAAAAATGGTTAAGATGGTAAATTTCATGTTATGTGTATTTTCCCACAATTAAAGAAAACCAAACCTCTCAACAATTCTATGGAGTAGGTACAATTAATATTCCCATTTAACAGATGAGGAAACTGAGGCACAAAGTGGTTAGGAGAATCCTTAACATCACCTGGGTAATACATGACTAAGCAGGGATATGAATTTGGGGAGTCTGTTTCCCTCAAATATCCGCATGGCCCATCCTCGCCTCCTTCAGGCTGTGTTCAAACCCCACCGACCTCCCCAGCTTCCCTTTCCATCCTGCACAAAATAGCCACCCCCTCCCCAGGGCAGCCCTCTCCTTGTTCCCTGCTTTAGTTTTTACTCCTGGCACTTATTATAACTCAACTTGTAATATATTTGTTTCATTCAGTTTTTATCATCTGTCTCCTAAATAGAAGCACCATGACGGCAGGGAGTTTGCCTTTGGTTGGCTGTGATACCTGCGTGCCAGGCTTTACATAGCAGGTGCTCAGTAAATGCTTGTTGAATGAGTGAATCAAACAATCTACGTGCCGGACACTGAATGCTGGTATATAACTGCAGTCTAGTCCCTGGCTCCAGGCTCTGGGTGCGCTGGGGAGGTGGGCCAGCAAGCAGCTGTTTAATGATCTGAGCACTGAACACCAGGACAGTGGTAAGCACAGAGAGGGACACCCAGTCCAGCCTTGCTGGGGCCAGGAAGGCTTCCTGGAGGAAGCACAGCCCCCGGAGCTTAGTTCTGAGGAATGAGTTGGGGATGTCCAGATGACGAACAGGAGGAAGGGCTTTCTAGGTAGAAGGAATGGCATATGCAAAGGCTGAGAGGCCTGGAAGGACACTGGCCTTCAGAGCCCAGTTACTGTGTGGGAGGATATCAAGATCTGAGCCCTGAAAGGAAGCTGAGGCCGATCTTGAAGGGCTTTGTTGGCCTGCTAGAGGACCCCAGCAAGGTCTGGAGAGCTGTTCCCATCATCTCCTTTCCTATATACCAAGGGAGTGCCTGGGTGACTTGGTTTGTATTAAACTTATTTCCCCAATTTGATTGCACCCAAATTCCACCAGCCATGTTTAGAGTCATCATAGATACAAACCTCCCTGGGAAAAGGAGGGAGTTACTGTACAGTAACGACAGTTACTGGGCATGTCCCTTTTGATGTCGGAAACTTAGTTCGCATGAACGATGGAACCCCTACAACCACCCAGAGTGCTGAGTGGGCGAGTGCTGTTAACATGCCCATTTTAGAGGCTGGGACACTAATGCCCAGCAGGGTTAGGTCATTGCTCAAAATCACACAGGTGGCAGAGTCAGGATTTCAACTCAATCCACCTATTCCAGAGCCTGGATCTTTTTGCAGTGAGAAGAATGGACCTCCTTGTTCTTGCTTTTCCTGACTCCTCTGAGCACTCTGAGTGGCTTATGTCACTCAACTCACCTTGCCCCGCAGAGCAGTGACAGCAGAGCCCTGTCCAAGTATTGGGTATAGACAATCAGATGACTGCAATACCAGTTCTTTCCAAGCCCCTTAGGAGATCGTAAACCATGGCTAACACTCTTCTTTGCTTTTGTCAACTGGCCAGGCAGCAAAGAGAACACCTGGGTTTTGCTGATAAAACCAGGCTTCTGGCACCCATCCAGAAGCCCTGGGGAGGAGTTGTTTTTCTCTTGGGGTGCTTGTGTGCTGCTTCTTTGCCAGGGCTTGGCCTGGGAAAGGCTGCATCTTGCCTGTAGCACACACAGCAGAGCTATGAGGGTGTGGGCGGCCCCAGGTCTCAGTGATTTGGAATAAGGAGTGGAGAATGCAAATAAGATTTAGACACAGTTTAATTGCATGAATGAAAATCCCCTATAAGTTGGAGGCAGAGGGCAGGGGTTAGGCATTTAAAACCCAGAAGTAGATGGAAAATTAATACCATCTTGATGCCTGATGGAACTGTGTAAATAGTTACTCTCATTTTGTGGCGCCTTCTTGACATTTGTGCATTTCCTTAGCTGGAAACTCCAGCCTGCCCTCCAGGAAGGAAGGGAGGGAGGTGCTCTTGATTTCTGTGTCTTGGTGAGTTATTATTTTTTTTCCAGTGAGTTTTGGTGCTGTGTGTGTGTAGCAGGGAGAGGAGAGGTGGGAAGGTTATCACATCATTGGCAGATACAATTTTGCCTTCTAGGAATGGCAAATGAACTAACTACATCTTGGTGTTCCTGGGGAGAGAGATTAGAGCTTTGTGGTTTATTTGGGGACAAACTCTTAGTCTAAGGAGGGAAAAGGGCACTGGATGACTGCCTTAATGCATTTTGTGCTGCTATGCAAAATAACAACAGACCGGGTAATTTATAATGAACAGACATTTATTTGGCTCACGGTTCTGGAGACTGGAAAGTCCAAGAGCATGGTACCAATGCCTGGTGAGGGCCTTCTTGCTGCATCTTTCCTTGGCATAAGGCAGAAGGGCAAAAGAGGGCAAGAGCCAGAGCAAGAGAGGGCCGAACTTGCTTTTTATAACAAATCCATTCTCATGATAATGAACACACCCTCACAATAATAGCATTAATTTAATGACCTCTTAAAAGTCCCATCATTCAAAACTATTGCATTGGGGGTTAGGTTTCCAACACGTGAACTTTGGGGAACACATTCAAACCATAGCAATGACCCCTGATGACCCAGGGCCCATCCCTTTGATAATTGCATCACTCATCCATTCATATCATTCATTCAACCAGTATATATATATATATATATATATATATATATATATATATATATTGGTTTTGATGGCGAAGGTGAAAAGGAGAGGACCCTCTTTATCAATCGAAAATGAACTTTTGAGTGCCTTTCTCATAGCTGCTGAATTCTATCCTAACATTTCCCATGGTGGCCCCTGGAGTGCCCCCATTTGTTGACATACCCCCTTCCACTCTGCACCTCCTAACCTGAATGGAAACCAGACTCCAGCTCGAAGACCCCATTTACCTTGCTGGTCTTTTGAGAAGAGGGGCTTCTTTCTCTGCACCAGAGTGGGTGGTATTCCCCATGCTTCCCACTGAGATTTTAGTTCCACTGGGGCTCTTCCCCTCTCCTCAGTACCCCATCCTTTTGTGCTCCTTTTCATTTGCTGACCTCCTGGCTACCCCCACATTCATCCACAGGCACTGCAGGCACCTGGCTTGCCATTGTCTTCTGCAGTCTATATGCATCACTACCCTGGCCCTCTCCTCCTCTCCCAGAGGGTCCTCACATACCTTCTCCTTCCTCCTTAAATGTCTAACACCTCCTTCCCATCCTCACTCTCAGCTCATGATATTGCTTTCTATTTCACTGAGAAACTAGATGCCAACAGAAAAGATGCTTCAGCCTGCCTGTGCCCACACATCCATGCTCCCTGCCTTCCCTCCCATGACCCCTCTGCATTTTTTTCTGGGCCCATTCTGCTCACCTCCACCCTGAAGGGATCTCCTCTTTCCTGCCTCAGCAATTTCCCTCCCTTTCCTGGCTTATTCCCATCAGTGTACAGATGTGCTATAATGTCCCCCATCTGTACATTATAGACCCTCCAGTGACCTACAGAAGCCTCCAGCTATGGCCCTATGTGTCTGTTCCCCTCCTAACAAAACTGGAAGCAGCTGTCTCTGCTTTCTGTCTGTCCCAAACTATTCTTTGTTCCTATACCACTACCTAGAAACTTCTCTTGTCCAGGACGCCAGTGACCTCTGCATGGCCAAATTCAAAGTCATTTCTCAGCCATCACTGTTCCTTACTCCCCACATGGAGTGACCTATCAAATCCTGTCAATTCTGCCCCTTAAGTCTCTCTCCCACCTGTCCCTCTCTTCTCTGTCACCATTGCCTCTCACTGGTTCAGACCCTGTCCCTTTTTGCCTTATAACAGATGCCCTCTTTACCTGTCTCCCTGTGGTAACCTTTCACCTCTCCAAGTACTCCCTCCTCCCTGACCCAAATCACCTCCCAATCTCCAAATCCAAAGTATAGGCATTTTAAAGCTCTTCCTGTGTTTTTTTAACCACTCTACTGACTATTCCTTCTTTGAAACTCTGTCCCAACTTAGATGTGTCACTCCCCTGCTCAGAATTCTTCAGTGACTCCAGTGCCATGGGACATAGTCTGGTCTCTTTTCCATGGCAGACCAGGATTCACCGTGATCTGGTTCCTGACTCCTGCCAAGCCTCACCTACCCGGTTTCCCCCCGAATTTCTCTCCCAGTCCCTGCGGTTCTTCTGGCTTGCCATCTCCCTTTGCACGAAAGGTTTTCTCTGCCTAGGGTGCCTTCCCCTTCCCCTGCCTCCTCTTTGTCTTCCAACTCTCATCATTCCATTTTCCTTCCACAAATGTTGTTGCATTCACTAGCACACAGAATGTTATTGCATTCCTTCTGCGTACTAGACTCTGGGACAGCCCCAGAGTCCAAGGCTTCCTGCCTCCCTACGGTAATCTCTCTGCTACTAAATATCTAGCCCATTTGCTTCCCAAGAATTTTCGAATAGCATACTTGTTTGTTTGCATTTCTTTCTTCCCACTAACTGCAGCCTTTCATCTGTGTGCTGCCGGAGTCAAGTCTGTGCTTGGCCCATGGTAGGCAGTAAGTTAGCATTTGTTGGAAGGATGAATGATCATATGGCTTCCTACAGAGGCCCTCCAGTAATCAGGACTCTGGTATCTGAGCCATTTTCTCCCAGTTTTTCCACATGGCATGTGGCAGGAGTAAAATGTTGATGATGGAGAGCTTCATTGAGGGTTTTGATCAGACTTCCCCAAAATCAACAAGGATGCTGTTAGAGATTTTTGTCTTTTCTACCAGAACGCTAGTTCTCTGCTCTTATCCTGCCAGTCTTCATTGAGGGGCAGAGCCTGGCCTCCTGTGGGGTAAGGGCAGAAGGTGAGTTGGGATTTTAGGATCCATCTGATCAGTTTCCTCCACAAAGACCTGGGGGGAGAAGTGGAGGGGGATTCTTTAGGGCAGAGCCTGTGCCCTGGTCTTTATTCCCCAGAATCTCGCTGAATTGGTGGCGCCCAGTACAATAAATAAGGTTTGCTGAATGAATGACAAAGCATCAGTTACCTGTTACAGGTAACTTAATAGACAATATGAGGGCTAAAAGAATGACTGGGAAAGATCCTTCTCTCAGAGATTCTAATCTATTGGGAAAAGAAATGTGTTGGTTTGAATTTAAAAATCCCATTGAAGAACATTTTTCTCCAATACAATTTAGATCCCAACCAAGAGCAAAGGTAAAATCCTCTTTAGAAGACATTTAATTGTTTTTTTCCCACTCTAGGCAATAAAAAAGAGAGGAGAGAAAAAGAAATTAAAATAATCTCTCAGATGGTTTTTGGCTCTGGGTTCCTGCTGAAGTTTGGAGACCCTGGGGGGATATCCCAGGTGTGCTAGGGTGTGAAGAGAGGCAAAGGGAAGGCATGAGCCATAATTGCCTTTACTTTCCTTCTTAAGCAAGTAATATATTTTCATGGTTGAAATTTGGAAAGTAGAGATGAGGGGGGAAAAAACACTCCAAAACTTCTGTTTTGTGTATAGGGATTCTTGTTGTTGTTATAATTACAAAAGCAAAGCATGGTCACTGAAGAAAAAGTAGAAAACTTATATGAGAAAAAGGAATGGAAAGAAAAATTTTCCCTGAGGCTCACCGAATAAACTCAAAACTGAATCAAATCGGTGCTTGGGTCTAGAAGGGAGTTGTGTTGGGGGCTACAGGCATGGCTTGTGTCACAGGAGGAGTCACCTGTGACAGACTCAGAGTGACTTGCAAAGGCCTTCGGAGATTAACCTGACCTCGACTCCCAATTTACAGATCTTGATACTGCTGGAGTCAACAGGACTTGTCCAAGGCCACAGCACTAGTTCAAAAGTCATAGTTGAAAGTCTAATCCGGGTCTCTTGACCTCCAGTCCCCTCCTCTAGCCAAATTTAAATATCTTTTTATCATGACCATCATCAAAGTGATAATAGCAATGATACCATAACAGCTACTGTCTACTCAGTTCCTGCCACGTCCTTAGCATTCTGGGCTATTTTACATACACGGTCTTTACAAGCATTTGGCTGAACATTTTCAGAACATATAGCAGGGTCTCTTTTCTATATATTATGGGCCAAGTTTTCAGACTTAGCACTTTTATTTTTTTTTGAGACAAAGTCTCACTCTGCTGCCCCCGCTAGAGTGCCGTGGCGTCAGCCTGGCTCACAGCAACCTTAAACTCCTGGGCTCAGGTGATCCTCCTGCCTCAGCCTCCCGAGTAGCTGGGACTACCGGCATGCGTCACCATGCCTGGCTAATTTTTTCTGTATATTTTTAGTTGTCCAATTAATTTCTTTCTATTTTTTTTTTTGAGTAGAGACAGGGTCTCACTCTTGCTCAGGCTGGTTTTGAACTCCTGACCTTGAGCAATCCTCCCGCCTAGGCCTCCCAGAGTGCTAGGATTACAGGTATGAGCCACCACACCTGGTCTCAGACTTGGTACTTTTTTTGAATCAGTAATGGAGAAATTGGGTGGCTAAAAACCATTCAACACATATTTACCAAGCTTTAACTATATCTTGAGGCACCAGGGGCACTGGGTTGGTACTATGTCGATATATATACACACAGTATATATATATATATCATATGTACTACCAATGCCTCTCCCCGCCCCACCCTGCTGTCTAGAGAGAAAGGCAGACCAGGAGGCAGGTGGTTACCACACCAGAGGCCAAGCACACGACAGAGATGATCACAGGGTGGACACATGGGAGCAAAGCAGAGGGGCATCTGGACCAGGAGGGGTGGCCAAGAGGAGAGGTACCGGAATTTAGCCTTGAGGGATGAAATTAGCTAGATGGAAGGGGAGCAGGCAGATGGGAAGGTGGTGATGGTGGTAGGAGCCAGAAAAACATTCCTGAAATAGAAACCAGCGTGTGCAAAAACACAGTGACATGTGGCCATCTTTATACCCTAGCCCAACAGCACTCTGTATGTAGAGGTTGGGATATATATTTATTGAGTGGATGAATGATCAATTTGATTTGAGTTGAAGACTGACCACGTAGGCAAGATCGTCTCTGCTCCTTGAGTTGTTCTGCAGCTGATGTTGTTAGAATGGGCGATGTGTCAGCTTGGCTGGCCTGGAGATGCTTGAGGTTAGCTGTGCCCAGCTGGATCTGGGGCAGGAAGGGGTTGGCCTTACCCCTTCAGCTGAATATTAATATTAATTGACATCTGAATGTTGGAGGCAAAATTCCTGCAAAACCAATGCCAGATATTTCATGAAGCCTGGGGTGGGGTGGGGCAAGCTGGGTGGGGTATCACTGAGCTGTTGCTGTTGACTGGTGTCAGGCTCAGGAGGGGACATGAGTGTAGGTCACGAGCAGTCACTGCCAGCTTGGCCTCCCGATGAACCTCTAAGCTGGCTTCTCTTCCGCCTTGCCTGGGAACCAGCTTGCACATTTCCTTAGGGGCCTTCCCTCTCTCTCTGCCTCTCTCTCCCCATACTCAGCTCATTGAATTGTCACAGCAACCTCATGAAATGAGTACAACAGACAGGAAACTTGGTTTTGGAGAGGTGATGGGACTGCATAAGGCCACTCAGCTGGTGAATGGCAGAGCCGGGTTTCAAGCCTGAGTCTGTTTCTTTTCAAAGCCTGTTCTCTTAGCAACTCGGTCCATTTGGGCTGCTATAACAAAATACCGTAGGCCGGGGGGCTTATACAGAACAGACATTTATTCCTCATGGTTCTGGAGACATACGAAATCCTTCAGTCACTACCTTGTTCATCATCATCACTGAACAAAGTCACAGGCCAGAGGTTGTGCCAGGCACGCACAGCTGTATCCTAGACACTGTGTTTCCAGCATTGGCAACAGCATATATGGCATCCCTAATGCCAAACTACTTTTGAAAAGCTTATGCACCCACACCCACATCGCCATTCACTGCTGCTAGCATGCTATTCGAGAAAGTGTTTTTATATTTACTCTCCATTGCTCTAAGAATACCCTGGTTATGTGGCTGAATTAATGAAGCCACATTTGGGGGTAATACACAGCATTAACATTATTATTTTTTTTTCATGAGATCGAGTCTTACTTTGTTGCACGGGCTAGAGTGCCGTGGCGTCAGCCTAGCTCACAGCAACCTCACACTTCTGGGCTCAAGCAATCCTTCTGCCTCAACCTCCCGAGTAGCTGGGACTACAGACATGCGCCACCATGCCCGGCTAATTTTTTTTATATATATTTTTAGTTGGCCAATTAATTTCTCTCTGTTTTTAGTAGAGACAGGGTCTTGCTCTTGCTTAGGCTGGTTTCGAACTCTTGACCTGAACAATCCGCCCATCTTGACCTCCCAGAGTGCTAGGATTACAGGCGTGAGTCACCGCGCCCAGCCTATTTTTGATGAGAATTTCAGCTGAGGGATGAGCAGAATAGTTGTCAAGGAGTAACAAATCTTGCAGTTGTCATCCAGTCCAGCTGTCGCTGCAGTGAGCACAAGCCGCTTGTACAAAATATTTGTGAAACCGATCAGAAAAGATCCCTGGGCCCTAAGGATCCATGTCTTTTTGTTAGCGTGGTAACGAACTGGCAAGAAATCCACTCCTTGAATACAGAGAGAACACAAGCTTTTGCCTGTCACGGGAAGCTCACACTCTAGTGTGCCTGTTGCATTGGCACTTCCCAGCACAGTTATTCTGTCCTTGGCATTTTTCATTCCTGTAGGGACTGTCTCCGAAAGACACTCAGCTGTAGTCAGCGTCTTTCTGGGGCAATAACGCCAAGACAGTGGGGTTTCATCGGCATTATAGACTTGTTCTGCTGTCAGGTTTTCATCACTCATGACCTTGGCAGATGACTTTTCAATGAATCTCTTCATTGCTGCTTTGTGATCAACAGATGCTTCATCACTACAAATCTTTAAAAATTTAATGCTGTGTCTTTTCGTAAATTTCTTCGACCAGCTTGTTGATATTGACAGTTCCCTTCAATTTTCAGCTCATCGTGACAGATCTTTGCTCGTTTCATGATCAGCGTACCATTGAGTTGTAAGCTGCTCGGGGTGTTCACTTCCATGCGGACGGAGCCACTCTTTCAATACAATAAAAATTGAGATCCTCATTTTTAGCTTTATGCAGTGATTTTCTATTTAGCATTAACTTCCGTTCATCCCTTTCAACATAGACCTTCAAAGTTTATCCTTCTGTTTCTTCGGGTCATGCGTGGTGGTCATTCCTATCTCGTACTCTTCCGTGAGATGTTTCACACTTAGACTGCTGCCCAGTCTCTCCAACAGCTTGGCTTTCTGTGCTGCAGCTGAACATAAATGCTTCCTCTTTTTCCTATCACTCTTCCCCATAGCGGTATCTGCAGTCTTTTTTTGATATTTTCAGCAATATCTTTATACTGCAGAACAGAGAAAAAGCAAAAAATAAAACCCACAGTGAGTAATGCACATAGTCTTGGCCCCGTGTGGAGCACCGTGAGGACCCTGCCGTTGGCTCGTCTGGCCTGCACATGGGCTGTTCTACTACCCTGTGGGGGCGTGGTTGCACGGGGGAACCTGGACTTGTGTGGAAAAGATACATCACAGCTAAAGGGGACTAGGGGCGGGGGTCTTTTTTTCCACTGAGGATACTGAATAAACTGTGTGTTGTATGCCTGTGCTTTGACTGTGACCTGTCAAATGAGGTCAGGTGTGGAATCTTCCACTTGCAGCATCATGTTGGTGCTCAAAAAGTTTTGGATTTTGGAGCATTTAAGATATCAGATTTTTGGGTTAGGGCTGCTCAGCCTGTACAAGAGAAGGACCCAGAGTGGTGGGATGGCCCAGTGGTGGCACATCTCAGAAAGCACCAGCAAAAATATGCTTCCTGAAGGAGGGGCTCACCCTGAAGTGTGACATCTATAGTTCTTGTTTGCAACTACCTATGAGGGAACTAGGAAATGTAGGCTGGGAGCAGAGGCTCTCCTAGACCCAGTTATATTCAGAGAAGCCGTCGAGGTAGTGTTATAAAAATACACCATGAAGCCATTTTTGTAGGAAGCAGTCTGTCTTTGCGGTAGCAGAGAAACCTTTTAGGTTTTAAATCCTGAAGAGCTATACTAGCCCATACCTGTCCCTCCCTAACAGATGGTCTAGGAAAACTCAGCCTATCAAATGATTAGTATTAAAAAAGAAAAGGAACTAGCACAGCATTTATACAAAGATCACATAAGAAAGAACGTGAAAAAGAGGAGCAAAATTCACCAGTAGGCAAAGAGTACCTACCAGAAAACCATATAACAGGGTAAATTCCAAAGAGATCAAAGATTTTATTGTATAAAATAAGATTATAAAAATGTAAAAGATATGGAATACTTTTTTCTTTTTTTTAAAAGAAAATGTGGAGTAATTTATTTTTAATTTTAAAAAGTTATCAACATCATTAACAAAAACAAATAACCAAATGGGTGAAATTTTAGCATAGACAAAAGATATAAATCCTCTAGAAATTGATAAGAAAAAGAACAAATCCATTAGAAGAAAATGGGCAAAAATAAGTTTAAGTAAATAAATAAACACAGTTTAAAGCAAAGGAAGTATAGATTGTTCTTAAATCTATAGAAAGATGCTCAACCATACTCATAAACAAGAAAAATAAATTACAATGACATCGAGCTATCATGTTTATCTCTCAGATTGGCACGATGTCACAAGCGTGGTGACGCGCTCTGTTGGTGAGGTCTGGGGAGACAGACACTCTCATGCGTTGCTGTTGGGGAGTTTACACAGGTTCAGTCCCTGTGGGGTGCACCTGGGAATATAATATTCTCACTTGATCAGCACTCGTACTTCTGAAATCTACCTGTAGATACTGTATGTGTAGAATGGGGTGCATACAAGATCATTCACTGTGGCACTGTTCAAGCTTCAAGAGATTAGAAAGAACAAAATTGTCAATTGGAATCTGGTTAAATAAATGATGATTTATTCATACAATTAATGTAATCTGGCTGAACAAAATGAGGATACTTTCTATGTAATAATGCGAAAAAAATTCTAAAATATAATCTATGGCTAAGTGAAAAATACAAGGTACAGAGGAGCATTTTGGAAAATGTTACTTTTTGCATAAGGAAATGAGAGAAATAAGAATACATATTCACATTTTATTGTGTATGTATATGTATAAAATTCTGGAAGGATACCTAAGAAACTAATAACACTGGTTTCCTAGAGGTACAGAGAGCAGAGGGTTGAGTGCCAGGTGGATAAGGATAATCTGACTTTTCACTGTGTATCTTTACATATAATTTAACCATGTGCAAGTGTTACCTACATTAGGGCTGCCGTGATAAATTTTCACAAACTTGAGCTTTAAGTCAATGAGGAGTTAAAAGAAAAAAAAGCTACCATAAACTCTGTGCCTTGGGCCAGGCGCGGTGGCTCACTCTTATAATCCTAGCACTCTGGGAGGCCGAGGCCGGAGGATCATTTGAGCTCAGGAGTTCAAGACCAGCCTGAGCAAGAGCGAGACCCCATCTCTACTAAAAATAGAAAGAAATTAGCTGGACAACTAAAAATATACAGAAAAAATTAGCCGGGCATGGTGGCACATGCCTGTAGTCCCAGCTACTTGGGTGGCTAAGACAGAAGGATTGCTTGAGCCCGGGAGTTTGAGGTTGCTGTGAGCTAGGCTGACGCCACGGCACTCTAGCCCAGTCAACAGAGTGAGACTCTGTCTCAAACAAACAAACAAACCAAAAATAACTCTGTGCCTTGAAACAACTGAAATTTATTCTCTTACAGTTTTGGAGGCCAGGTGTTGGCAGGAGCATGTTGCCCCTGAAGGCTCTAAAAGAGAATCCTTCCCTGCTTCTTCCAGCTTCCGGTGGCTCCTGGCATTCTTTGGCTTATAAATGAGTCACTCCAATCTCTGTCTTCTCTTCTGTGATCCTGTGTCCTCTTGTCTTAGAAGCACATTAGCCATTGGATTTAGGGCCCACCTTAAATCCAAGATGATTTTCTCTCAAGATCCTTAACTGATTACAGTTGCAAAGACCCTATTTCCAAATAAGGTCACATACTGAGGTTCTGGGTAGACATGAATTTTGGGGGGGACACTCTTCAACCCACAACATTATTCAAAAATAAACACTTTTTTTTTTTTTTTTTTGAGACAGAGTCTCACTCTATTGCCCAGGCTAGAGCCATGGAGTCAGCCTAGCTCACAGCAACCTCAAACTCCTGGACTCAGGCGATCCTTCTGCCTCAGCCTCCCGAGTAGCTGGGACTACAAGCACGCGCCACCATACCCAGCTAAATTTTTTTGTATATTTTTAGTTGTTCAGCTAATTTCTTTCTAATTTTTTAGTAGAGACGGGGTCTTGCTCTTGCTCAGGCTGGTCTCGCACTCCCAAGCTCAAACAATCCGCCCGCCTCGGCCTTCCAGAGTGCTAGGATTACAGGGTTGAGCCACTGCACCTGGCCAAGATCCTTAACTAATTACAGTTGCAAAGACCCCATTTCCAAATAAGGTCACATTCTGAGGTTCTGGGTGGACATGAATTTGGGCGGGGGACACTCTTCAACCCACAACACTATTCAAAAATGCACACTTTTTTAAAAAGGAAAAAATATATAGCTGTTTGTTTACATTTTCAAGCAAACAACAACAATAATAATAATTCCTTTAAAGTTAGTATTTCTAGCTTGAGCAAGCATTAAAGCTGTCATACAATGGTAATCTTTCCTTTATATAAATTAAAAGGACAGAATAATTGAACCATTGTGCTCTAAACACCATTTACCGGTCTCAGAGAAAGAAAACAGCAGGAAGTAAATAAAGATATATTCAACACCCACTGAATGTAAGTAGTTGAATGGGCTCACATTCTGTTAACAAAAGGGCTAGTTAGCCGGACTTCTGCTTAGTTTATGTCACGTACAATAGTAATAATGTTTCTGTGCAATGTTTCTAAGTTTGTCTCAGAAGCTCTTTGCTGTAAATGTGGGGAGCTCATATATCATGCCTGGGGACATGGCATTTTCAGAGGAATGACTGAGAGAAAGTGTATGAATGCTGTCTTTGCTTGGCCTGCTATAACAAAATACTACAGACAGGGTCACTAACAATAGAAATTATTTCTCACAATTCTGGAGGCTGCAAAGTCCAAGATCAAGGCGGCTACTGATTCGGTTCTTGGTGAGGACTCTCTGTTTGGCTTGTAGATGGCCACCTTCTTGCTGTGTCCTCACATGACAGAGAGAATGAGCTTTCTGGTGTCTCGTCTTAGAAGGACACTAAACCTATAGGATCAGGGCTTCACCCTTATGACTTCATTCAGCCTTAATTACTCCTTACTCCAAATACAGCCACACTGGAGGTTAGGGCTTCAACATACGAGCTTTGCAAGGGAAACAATTCGGTCCACAGCAGGTATTTTTTAAATCAACCTGAGCATTTTTGACATTTGCAAAGTTAAGAGGCATGATCTATTATAAGAGGCAAGTGTGGATTATGAATCGGGCAGAATTTAAGATATTTTAGACTCAATCATGGGGAACCCTAGTTTATCATTTACAAACTGTGTCCTGGCTTGGGTGCTGGGGATGAATGAAAAGCTATTCATTCATGTGACTGGGAAGCACTTCCTCTCAAAGTCTTTGGGGTTCAAAAGAAAAAGCATCCCTTCAAGATAGTTACTTACTACTTAAGGGGGTGAAATCAGATAGGCCTGGCTTCCTGTCCCAGCGCCAGCACTTAAGCTGTGGCACTTTGGGCAAGTTGTCTCACCTCTTGGAGTCTCTATTTCCTCAACTGTAAGATGAGAATGGAACAGCCCTTCTTGTGTTGTTAGGGAATTAAACGGGATCTGTAAAGCACTTAGCACAGGTAACAGAGTGAGTGTGCATTAAAGCAGACCGTTATTATTATTATCAATAATGAGAAGAGCATGCATGGAGAAAATTTTGCCAGATGCCCAGCAAAACTCCAGAAAGGATTATTAAGCACGTGGTTTACAGCACTTGAGAAAGGAAAGTGGTGATTACCTGAAGGCAGAGCTGCTCGATTTAGGAACAATAACAAGCTCGCTTTGGCTGAGCATGGAGCGTAATAATTCCCCACTTAACATCTGAAATTTATATTCTAGAAATAGCACAATAGAGAAATTTATACCCATTTAAAAAATTGATGGCTGTGGACTTTGGGTGGCGATGTGGCAATGTAGGTTCATTCATTGCAATAAATGTGCCACTCTGGTGGGGGATGTTGACAAAGGGCGAGGCTGTACCTGTGGGGGTTACAGAGGACATCTCTGTACCTTTCACTCACTTTTGCTGTGAAACTAAAATGCCTCTTAAAAAAAAGTCTATTAAAAAATCAGAAAAATAAGTAATGCATATTTTTTCACTGTAATGAAGAAGAAACACAGCTGTGACTGGGAATCTACACCCCGGGGCTCACAGCTTGTTAGCCTGACACTCGCCCCAACCACCCCCAACACCGACACCACCGTGGAGGCAATGCACACCGGCTCTGGGGCGCAGAGGTGTCTGGTTTAACTTTGTACACATGCAGGAAGCCTGTCTACCGTGGGGGCCCTTTAGAAGAGCTTTTGCACATTTTCTATAATAAAAATATGACGGATGTCTCATTTAATGGACTAATTAAAGAATCCTTTGGAAAAAAACAAGGGGAATGGGAAATAGCCAGAGCGTCTATTTTCTTAGCCTCCTTATGCAGTCAGAGAGAATAACCTTCAAGACATATTTCTTCACCAGTAGGACAAATAATATCAAATTTTGGTTCAGAATGTCCTTGTGTTGGGATAAAATAATAGCCTTGCCACTTAACGTCTTTTTTTTGTTACCTCTCTTTCTTCTGTTCACATTTTCTGTTAGAACATGTTCAGGGCATTAACTAGGGGCGACATGGGAGATGACATTGGAAAGATTGGTTGGAAACCAAGCTGTGGAAGGACCTTGAATGCCAGCGTGAGGAGTTTCTCCTGAATTCCATACTCAAGGGGAAAAGGGGAAAGCATGGAACTTTTCTGTGTGGGAGGCAGCGTACACTGCGGTGGATGGAGTTTGAGATCTCATTAGCTGTGTGGCTTTTGGTACGGCACCAGACTCCCTTTGTAGAATGGAGGTGGTACCCCTTTCTGAAGGCTGTCCTGTGCTCTGGAGCACTTGCCAGCTGCAAGACTGTGGCGCTCTCACTCATCAGAGCTGCCTTTAGGAAAGATTAACCAGGCGAAGGGATAGAGGCTGAGCTGGAGCGGAGACACGGAGAGCCGGAGTGACCGGCTGGTAGGTCCTTGCCGTGACCATAAAGAGGCCCGATGAGAGGACAGGAAGGTGGACGGGGATGAGGTCCCGGCGGAGGGAGAGTCCACGTGACTGAACATCACATGGAGTAGAGTGGTGAGAACACCACCACCAGCTTCGGGCGGTGACGGGGAATTGTAAACTGCAGCAACACGCGTGCACAAAGAGGACCCTAGGTCCGGAGGCAGAGGCGATGTGTCCATTCTGGGCTGCACTGAGCTGAAGACGCCTTGAGATCTCAGTCCGGAAGATGAACAAAGGGGAACGGCTTGGGGAGCAGTTAGTACGGAGGGTGGAGGTCGGGGTGATGGCCAGAGTTAAGAGATGACTAGAATCCCTGAAAAAGAGAAGGGCAGGAAGCCTCCCCGCTTTGAGACCCACAGCCTCCCAGTGCAGCGTCGGAGCACACGGACCCCGCAGTCCTCAGACTGCTGGGCCTGGAATTCATCTGTTGGTCTAACTGCATGATCTGGGGCATGTTACCTAATTTCTCTGTGCCTCAGTTTTCTTCTCTGTAAAAATCAGAATAAGAAACAGTATCTACTTGTTGGGTTGTTATGAAGAGTAAAATGAAGCCATAAATACGAAACTCTTAGAATCATGCCTGGCGCCTCACACAGGAAGCACTCAATGAATCGCTGTTCTTAGCATTGGAAAGTGAGTCACTAGGACGTGTCTGTTTAGGGCTCATCATAGCAGCGATCCTCTTGTGCTTTGTTTATTTATTTGGCTTGTTATTGCTCCACATATCACTTACAGCTAAACACCAAACAGGGGCTTGTGTGCAGTAGTATCAGGGAAAGTATTAATAAATTAGTATTTGAAAGCTCCTTTATGCTCACATAATGAAAGGCGGCCATTCACTGACTTAGATCCCTGGTATTAATTGCAGGTTTCAGTACATGAAAGTGTTGCCCAAGTCTGAGTTCCTGCTTTGAAATGCAAGCTCTGTGAAACTGAGACATGCCAGTGGAAATGCAAATGGCTCCAGCATTTTCATTTACCTGTGACTCGCGGCTTTAATCAAGATTGATTGCCTCACTTGTAAAAACACACGAACAATTGGTGTTGTCTGTAGCCAGATAAACCAGTCACGATTAATGAATTTGGCCACATCTCTTCCTTTCTATGGATGCCTTAAGAGGAGAGCTCTGATCTTTCTCCATTGTAAAAGAAAAGAAAAAAATTGTAAAAGAAATTGTAAAAGAAATTGAGATGTATGTGCATATTATAATATCACCATTCACTGGAAATCAGCAAAGTGGCTGAGCCTCTGACAGCCTGTCATCTCTGCTTATTGCTATAATGACAATGTTAACTTGCAGGTCTTTTCATACCTACTAAATATGTGTAAGTTAATAATGCTAATTTTTTATTTTCATAAACAAATATTCCAGAGACAGGCATTCAAATGCATGATCCATTTAGAAAAGCTCCTTTGACATCCTTAGGGGACTCTCCTAATATTTTAAAACGCCTTTTTAGGAATTGCCTTCCTAGTTCTTGGCACATTCTTTCATATATTCTTATTGGTGAAAAAAAATCTTTTCCTTTGAAGGGAATATGAGCTTTTGAAAAGGTACGAAAGTCATTCAGATTTCATTGAGGTAATGCCAGTTTTTGTTCAAAACCAAGGCGCCACTAAATAACAAGGCTATTTTTCTTGCCTGGATCATAAACTGGCTTGGAAGACAAATTTAGAGGAGGAATTCTAAAGCAATCCGCCCAAGGTAAACATTAATCTTTCCCAGAAACAACAGAATCTTCTACGCAGATCACCAAATTGTTCTGGTTTGCCTAGGACTTTTTCTGTTTTATTCTGAAAGTCCCATGTGCTGGAACCTCTTCAGTGAGGCAGGCACATTCCTCCAGTTGACAAGACTTTAACAATGCTCCTGTAGCACAATAATCCAAGGGTTTCTTATGCAAGCTTGCTTCCCATGGGTACAGGTCCCTACCACTACTCCTGAAGGCCAACTCTGATTTCAGCATACGCATTAGAAGTAGGCTTCTTTGCTTGTTTGTTGGTTTCTTTTTAAGGCCAGTTTAGTTGAACTATTCTGGTACCTTTGAAATTTCCTTATCATTGTTATTTGGAGAGATATTTGGAATTCTTTTGCGATTTGTGGTCCTTGCCTCTTTACAATGTCTTTGCTTAAACTGAGCCAGCATGCGTGATCCAGCAAGTACACTGGGATATGTAGTCTGAGCTTTCCCATTTATTTAGCCACGAATCCCTTAGCCTGTCTTGGTTCTCAGGTTCCTTAACTGACAAATAGGAAAAGTAAGTACCTTTGCTATTTCATAGGGTTCATATGAAGATGAAAAGATATAATGTATGTGAGCTGCAAAGTTATTAATTTTAACAATTGATTGATACAGTCACAATTTATTGAGTACCTGCTACATCTCCAAGACGTTCCAGAAAGTCATAATCTTGGAGGGAAAAAAGACACACATGCAGTTATATAACTGACCACCGGATGACTCTTTGAGTGCTGCAGTAGTTATCTGAACACGGTTCTAGGACCTCAGAGGAAAGGCTGATTAATTCCTCTTGGGGCACTTTGGAAGACTTCTGAGGGGAGGTGATGTTGGAATTGGATCCTGAAGGCTGACTGAGGAAATGCAAGAACAGAGACATGAAGCTGGGAAGTCCAGGGGCATGTGTGTGGGAGAGGAAATATGCCAATACCACTGTATCGCGGTACTTTTGGAGTGAGCAGGATGGGGCCAGCTGTTGAAGGACCTTAAGTGCCAGGTTAAAAAATGTAAACTATTTCAGAGGTTTGACCTAATCAGATCCCTCTGGATGCAGTGTAGAGGACAGGGTGTGTACTGGGCACATCAGGAGAATACCAGGGTGGTAAAAATAAAGATGGTGGCAAGTGGAAGGGAGGGAGAAGAGAGATTAAAACCCCATCTTCAACACTATAGGGGATCATTATAGCTTGTTACTAGAGAAGTTTCTCTGAATGTGTAAAGCACTGAAAAAACAAACAAACAAAAGAAACCAAACCCTCATCATCAGTAATGCCACCTTATTGGAGAGGACTGGCTTGGCCACAATATTCACATCCTCTACATCACTTTCTTCCGCATTACTTTCCTCACTTAACTTGCTATCTTTTCCTCCTTAGCATTATCACCATCTACCATATCATGCATTTACTTTTCTTTTTTTAATAGACAGGATGTTGCTCTGTCACCCCGGCTGGAGTACAGTGGCCTGATCATAGCTCACTGTAACCTTTAACTCCTGGGCTGAAGCTATCCTCCTGCCTCCCAAAGCGCTGAGATTACAGGAGTGAGTCATGGTGCCCAGCCTGCTTTTTATTTGTTAATTATCTATTCCCTCACTAGAATGGATAATCCAAAAGGACAAAGCTTTTTGTGTGTGTATGTCTTATTCTTTGCTATATCCTTGGTGCCAGAATAGTGCCTTGTGTATAGTAAGTGCTCAATAAATACTACTGATTTAAAAACAAAATAGGTTTTATGTAAATCAAACTTGATAAGTTGATGTAAATCAACGTGTCAATATGGTCAATCAGATCCTGTTTTCACTTATGGGTAAAGCTTACTTCATTCTTAAAAGCATTTGAGATGGCTCAAAAAATATATTCACTACAGAATGATTTTAGAAGAACAAAAATAAATCAAGTCTAAAGGAAAAAAAGAGAATTGAATAGGAATATAAAGCACAGAGAATTAGTGTACAGACACAGATACCACAAAGGCTGTACTAAGATTTTCAAGATGGGACACAAATTCATCTTTGAGTTTCCTGTTAGCCAAGGCAAAGAGGGAACTATGGCCAGTTATGAGACTCACAGTATTCATTAGACAAAGACATGATATTTTCTCAAAAGAACCCCTATATTTTTTTCATGGGTAAAGATGACACTGAAACCAACTGCTTTAGTTTTCATGTTGTTTGGTGGGATGACAACTTGGTAATTCCTTAGCTATTTTGTAGAGAGTTCAGCTTTGTGTTCAGCTTCACTTATCCATTGTGACCAGAAATTTATCCAAACTAGAAGCAGCTATATGGTGTGAAAAGCTACAAGACAGGATTGGGTGGGGAGAGAATGTAAACACTTGGTTCCCGTTCTTCTGTTCCCTCCAGAACCTTAACAATCTCTAAGCGAATTATCTCGACTAATAAAGAGGGAAGTTACATAGAAACCTGGCAAAAGTTGTTGAAATCTGGATCCACTGTTAGTCTCTCTTCGTTTGATTTATCAAAGTTCCTGTGAAGTACCACTTAAGCAAGAGGTTGGGTTTGGCTGATGGTTTATTTTTAAGAGAGTGAAATAAGGTGAAAAAGGGAGAGGAAGCTCATTTGCCAAATAATTAAAAGGTGGGTTTGACTCTAGTAAAGGATTTTCTTCTCTAAAAAATATTTTAAAAAGGGGAGAAGGCAACGCACGTAACCTAAACATTTGTACCCCCATAATATGCTGAAATAAAGAATAAACAAATAAATATTTAAAAAATATTTTAAAAGATTTTTGGAAAAGGAATGCATCCACATGATAAAACAAAATTCAAATAGGGCAAAAAAGAGTCATCCAATATTCCCATATTTTTGTAGTCATATATATAAATGTTTTTTGTTAAATAAATGAGAATTTATGATATAAAATCTTCTCTTGCTTTTTTTCACTTGCTAAATCTTGAAGACTATTTCCACTATCTTTCCTCCCCACCCTTGGTTTTGGTTATTTGAACTTGTCTCTTAGCATGTTGGTAACTTTTTAATTAATTGCATGTATAAAAACAATGTGAAGGCTCTAAATTATGTTGTCTTCCCCCTTTCCTTATCTAGTCAGGCAGAGTGGGGACTAGTCATCTTAAGACAGAGACTGAGCCAACTCCAGGCTGGGGTGCAGTGTGGGGAAAGCTGTGACTAGCTCTGTTCCTTGTCCTCTTCACAGGTAGATCCCTTCAGAGGTCTCGACTGAGAACCTGGGGTATTAAGCATGGCTCTTCTCTTTCAGTACGTCTTCAACATTTAAGACTTGCATCCTCACCACTGTGAGACTGTTCAATTGCTGCTTTTACTTTCTGAGGCTTCCTGCTTGGCTTTTATTCCTTTCTTGTGGAACTCCAATTTAATATGTTTTAGTCCTTATCAACTCATCCTACAAGCCTTTGATCGTTCCTAGTCTCCATCTTTCTTTCTCTGTTCTGTCCTCAGGTTTATCTTCTAACTCACTCGTTTTCTCTTTACCTGTGTTGATGCTACTGTTGGCACCTTAGTGGGTTTTTTGTGTGAGGAGGTGTATTTTGTGATTTTTGATATTTGATGAACTTTGTCTGTTGGAATTCTTTGAAGCCTGGGTTCCTCCTGAGAGAATTTACCTTTAATTTACAGAGTGACTTTTTCCTTTTAAACTACAAAAGTATTATAAATTCTTCTGTACAACATGGATAAAGGCTGCCTTGTGGCTATGCATTCTCAGAGGGGACTTCCGCACTACAAGTCAAGCTGTGACAGACAAGTATATTACCTCTCTTGCTTTACAGAGGGATACACACACACACACACACACACACACGCACACACACACACACACACACATATACATATATATATAGACAGAGCAAGAGACAGATCATCCTTTTACTGAGAATGCAGATGTTACGGGTCCCAGCATTGTGCAGTGGTCTCCAGTCTCACCCTTTCGCCTTGCCATGCCCTTATATTTTCCCTTCTTTCATGACACCAAATTAAAAGTCTTGCTCTAAGTCACAGGGGAGCAGGAGATGACTCCTGTTCTAGCTGTTGCTGACTTATTTGGATTCTGGCTCCAGTTTCATCTTTGGCTTTTGTGTATCTAACTATCATTTTCTTTCTTTCTTAGTCATACATTTAAAAGTTCTTTAAACATTTTTATCTGGCATTTTTAGTTTTTTTTAAGAAACGTATATATAGCAAGAAAATATTCAGTCTGCAGCAACACAGCCAATTCATTCATTCTCTAAACATTTATTCATGTCTGTTAAGTGTCAAGTAACCTGTTAGGTACAGGTGGCAAGCATGTGGTTGGAATGTAGGTTAATCTTTGCCTCTTTTCAACTCATGAGTTCAGTATTACTTGATACCAAAACCAGAATACCAAAAAGAAAATTACAGATCAATATCTTTTGTGAATATAGACACAAAAATTCTCAACAAAATACTAGCAAACTGAATTCAGCAACATAGAAAAGAATTATGCATCATGACTAAATGGGATTTATCTCAGGAATGCAAGGTTGGTTCAACATATAAAAATTAATAAATATATTAATAGAATAAAGGAAAAATTCAAGATCATCTTGAAATGCTTTGATGTAGACAAAGCATTTGACAAAACCCAATACCCTTTTGTGATAAAAACACTCAACAAACTAATAATAACAGGGGACTTTCTCAACCTGATAAAGGGCATCTATGAAAGACCAATAGCTAGCATCAAACTTAATGGTGAAAGACCGGATGCTTTTTTCCCAATAAAGGAACAAAATAAAAATGTCCATGTTTGCCACTTCTATTCAACATTGTACTTACTTGAGGTTCTAGCCAGGGCAATCAGGCTATAAAGAGAAATAAAAGGAAGAAATAAAACTATCTCTGTTTGCAGATGACATATTTTGCTACATATAGCAATAGATTAGTAGTTGCCTAGGGTTGGAGGTGGGGGGCATGGAGGGGAAATGGATGGTGACTGCTAATGGGTCTGGGTTTCCTTGTGGGATGATGGTACTGTTCACAATTCTGTGAACATTCTCAAAACCATTGAATTGTACACTTCAGATGGGTGAACTGTATCATATGTGAGTTATATTTCAATAAAGCTATTTTTAAAAAAAGACTAAATGGGTGATTTAAAATCACCCAGGAAAATTTAAAAATTAACTCAGCAAGAAATTAAAAACCTGAATTAGTTGACTGATCCTAGAAGAAATTTAAAATGTATTTGAAAATCTCCTCCCCTACTGCTCCTTCCAGCCTGAGAAAAAGATAGCAGGCCAGAGTATTTTTCAGTCAAATTACATAAAAGCTCTAAGCTTTTCCATGCATTTTATAAGTTGTATTCAGAGTATAGAGAAAGATGGAAAACTTTCTAACTCATCTGACTTGGCTAGCATTACTTGACAATGTAATAAAACAGGGTGATGATAGTACAAAAAAAAAGAAGAAGAAGAAGAAGAGAAAACTATAGGCTAATACAGTTATGAGTATGCAAATATCCTAAATAAGCATTAATGGCAATATAGCAAAACTCTGTCTCTACGAAACATATTTATAAAAATATAAAAAAGACATTAACAAATTCAATATTCAGTGGTAAAAAAAAAACAAAACAGAGCTTCAAGGATGGTGCAACATTAGTAAATCTATTAATAAAATACCTCCTAGCAAGAAATTTATGGAGAAAAAATTTATGATAATCTGAATATTTTAAAAGTATTTAATTAAATTTAATTAAATTTAAAGACCTGATTAAAAATCTTGGCAAGTCCTGGGAAGTAAGAATCTATCTTAACTTGAGAAAGGATATCGTCCAGCAGCCTATAGCAAATATCACATCGATGGGGGAACATTATAAGCATTCTCATTAAAGTCAGGAATAAGACAAGAATGCCCCCTACTACTACAACTGTTCAATATTCAAAAATCTAGCCATAGGGAGATAGATTCTTTGTTATAGATTCATTGTTATAAACCAGAAAAAATAAAAATATTACAAAAGAAGAGATAAAACTGTTATTATTTGCAGATGATGTGATTATTTGCTGAGAACCCAAGGTAATCAATTTTGTAAAGTGTGCTAAAACTAATGAAAGTTTAGTAAGATTGAAGATATAGCATCAGTATTAAAATATTAATAGATTTTTCTATACATCAGCAATAATCAGTTATAAAATGCCATGAAAAAATTCCCATTTACAAGAGTATTAACAACCAAACCAAACCAAACTAAGACATGTTCAATCTAAATACTTACTGGCATTAAAAGAAAAAGGAAAAAAAAAAGGGTAAGAAATGTTCAAGTACACAAAAGGATACTTGAATAAATAGACAACTTACGCTCCAGGGTGGGATGAGTTGATTCAATATTGTAAATAAATTAGCTTTCCTTAAATAATATTTAAACTCGCTGTCATTGCAATGAAACAGAAAATGAATTTTTTTTTTTTTTTCTGAAAAAAAGTCTTGCTCTGTTGCCCAGGCTAGATTGCTGTGGCATCAGCCTAGCTCACAGCAACCTCAAACTCCTGGGCTCAAGCAATCCTTCTGCCTCAGCCTCCCGAGTAGCTGGAACTAAAGGCATGCACCACCCTGCCCGGCTAATTTTTCTGTATATTTTTAGTTGTCCAACTAATTTCTTTCTATTTTTTTAGTAGAGTCAGGGTCTCGCTCTTGCTCAGGCTGGTTTTGAACTCCTGACCTTGAGCGATCCTCACACCTCAGCCTCCCAGAGTGCTAGGATTACAGGTGTGAGCCACCGTGCCCAGCCAGAAAATGCATTTTTTCATGGTAGTCTAAAGATTCTAAAAATTCATCTGGAAGTGAACATGCAGAGAAATTCTAGTAAATTGGTGACATAAAGAATAATGAGGGAAAAAAGAGTAATGAGGGGTAGAGGATTTGTCCTAGAGATGTTAAAACCTTCTCCAAAGTTGTAATTCTAACACTGTGGTATTGTTATAGAAATGATGAAATAGATCAGTTGGACCTAGAAAGACCAGAAATAGACCTAGGCATGTATGGAGAGTTACATACATAAAAGTATGAATTAAGTCAGTGGGAAATGGCTGGACCATTCAACTAATGATGTCAAGACAATTTCTGTTCAGAAAAAATAAAGTCAGATCCCTATTTTATAATACATCTCAAAATAAAGAATATATATACACACGCTATAAAAAAGCATTTCAAGAAAACATAGAGAATATTTTCATAATGTGGGTTTGGGAAGCGTATTTTAAAGCAAGACATAAAACTCCAAAACTATAAAGGAAAAGACTGTGATTTGTGTACAAAAACACTTAAAACTTCTGGGTGGCAATTAAACAGACAAACAGAATGTAAAGACAAGTGACAGATAAGGAGAAAATATTTGTAGTGTGTTGTGGACACTGGAGAGTAATATTTAAGACATTGAGAACCTCCTGAGCGTGAAATCCCATGTTGGACCCTTTCGATAAGGTGATCTCATTTCATCTCCAAGCTGAGCCTCTGGTAATGGTGGTTGTCCCTGTTGTACAGACGAAGAGGCTCAGAATCGGAGATGTAAGCGTTTTGCCCAAGCCCATGGCTCAGAAGTGAGCTGGGGTTCTGACATGGACCCAACCCGACTCCCACACCCTACCAGCTTCTCTCGCAGGAGGCAACGTGAGTCCTCATCCCCTAGCGTCACATGGCTTATTCTTCACAATTCTGGTGCGTTTGCTTCCGGACAGATTGTCTGAAAGAGTTTTTCCAGTAGGGGCTCCTAAGCGAGGATGGAAAACGGGTCCTGATCCATTGGGTCAGATCCAATGGGTCACACGCCTTCTCACATGCCCACTGGGGAGTGAATTTCTTCTTCCCTGGCTTCTTCCTTGGTTTTCAAGTTTCCCGAGGTGCCCCGATTTCCAGCCAGTGGAGAGCTGGGCTTGGTCGCCTCACCCCTCAATCCTGCTGTGCCCACCCCCTCCTCCCCTCTCAGTCACTTGTGACGGGGAGGAAGAGCGGAGTGTGGGTGAGCCCCGGGGAACTTACCTGGTCGCGCTGAGGGTGGCCTGGCTGGGCTTGGCTTACCTCTGCTCACTCGTGCAAATTATTGAAGGTCCCTGTCCATCATCTATAAAATGGGGGAATGTTCATGCCTGCCTAGTAAGGCCATTATAAGCTCAATGTACTCCTAATACTTGGAAAAGTACCTGGCACTATAAATAGTGTGTAAATATTAACCATTATTTTTATAAAAACGAGCTTTAGAGGAGAGTTTTTATCATACTTTGTACTGAGATGGTGGTCTCTCTGCAAGGGATATTGGTTTTCCATTGATAGCAGTGATGCAGTGTTTATTCCAAAAATTCATTATTTAAGTTTTAAAAAGTATGTTGATTTAAACAAAAATATGAATTAGACTGAAGTGATGGAAAGCACGGCAAGAATTGTGATGGTGGCACACACGTGACTGGTCTTTGGCGACACAGGTCCAGTAGCTCTTGAGCTCATAATGGCACCTGAAGGCTTTGAAGAGCTGGACCACTATCCCACCACCCCCAGCAGCTTCCATGGCATGGAAGCAGTTTAATTTTTATCTGAACTCACCCACAACATTCTCCAAACTTTTTTTTTTTTCATTGAAAACCTTCTTCCTCGGAACAAACAAACCAAAAACCAAACCAAAAGCAAACAATAAAAAAAAAAAAAAAACTTGAGCACACAACCCAGATATGTTTAAAATTTGTAGATTAAAATAAATAAATGAATAAAATTTGTAAATTACAGACAGAACAGTGCAGTAGCTATGAATGTGAATTCTATAGCCAGACTGTGGGGTTCAAATCCCAGCTCTGCTGCTGTCAACTGTGTGATCTTGGAGGGATCTCCTGACCTTTCTCTGTCTGTCAAGCAGAAATAATAATACCTACCTCCCAGTGTTATTGTAGGGCTCAAATGAAATGATATGTGTAAACTCTTAGACTATTTCCCGACAGGGAATAAGAACTCGTTAGCATTGCCTGTTATTATGACACCGTGCAATAAAATAGGTACATTGTAAAATATAAAGCAAATAGAAATTTTAGGATCAAGATAAAAGTAAATAGAAAAATAAATAGATAACTAGCAATAGAGGTTCTAATATGTCCCTTCACCCTCGTGGGCTGCCGTGTGAACTCGGGAGTGCTTTGGGAACCCCTGGCTTAGCAATGACAGGAACATCCCACGTCCCTGGGGATTCTCGAGACACCTGTAAAGCTTGGAGGGCTGTGGGTGGATTTCTCTACACCTGGATCATGTGCACTCTCATTTTTACACAAATCTCTTGCCTTCTCTGCTTGTAAATAGTAATCAGGTCAGGCTGAACGTGGGGCCGGTGAGTCCTGGGCGTCCCGGCCAGTCCTGCCCAGTCCGGATGGGCTCTGCTCCCTGCTTTGCATGCTTTGCATCCTGCCCTGCCCGGATGGGCTCTGCTCCCTGCTTTGCATGAGTCTTCCTGGGCTTAAGTAACTCCCACCGCGCTTAAAGCCAGGGAGACAGTGGCCCGCGGGGACAGCTGCATGTCAGCCTGTGCTGTGCAACCAGCCATCATTTTAACCAAATGTGACAACAGCAGATTAAAGCAGAGCTACCTAAAGACAGGTTTGTGGGACACTCAGCTGAGTCCCCGGCTGCCAGCAGCTGCTCTTCTTGACAGGGGGCCAACCCAGAGACTTGGTGGGGTCCCCGCAGACGCTCCAGCAGCCAGAGAGATGATGGCCCTGGACGTGCTGAGAGCAGCTGTTTCCCAGGACTGGCTGCATGTCTGCGCATCAGGAATGATGGTTAAACCCTCGACTCTGTGCCAGGGAGTGGTCTGGTGGGCACTGCGTTAACAGCTGAGACTGGTAAACCCAGGGAACCAGCTCTAATTGCTGAGAAGAGATATCAGTAGAGCTACAGAAATCGCCCCCAAATTCCAGCTGCTTTAGTCAGATAATTTTAGGGTTGAAGAAGACCCTGGTGACTGCCTAATGGATCCCAAACCTAGTTGCTTCCAGCATCAATGGGAAGCCTTAAAATTTTTATTGTGAGTTAGTTCAGACATGTGAAACAGTGTAAGGGCTGGCAGGATTGCATCATCATACATTTCCCCCAGCTTAAGAAATTGAGCTTTCCTCGTGTAGCTGAAATCCCCAGTGCCTCACTCCAGCTGAATCTTTTTCTCCTCCAACCCAAAAGTAACTCTTTCCTGAATTTGGCAATTATCATTCCAATAGGGGAAAATTAAAAAATATAGGTTCCTGTTCCATCTGTGAAGGTCTTGGCCCAATAGATCTGGGGTGGAACCCAGGAATCTGTATTCTAAGAGAATTCCCTATGTGCTCCCAGGATCGGTGAATGCCTCAAATTCACGGAGGCCTGCCTGAGTGGACTGAGCACTGGTGCTGGAGTTAAAGTACCAGAGGTCCAATCATGGTGGTGTCACCTCCCACCTCTGTGACACCAGGCAAGGGACATATTCCTTCTGAGCCTCAGTTTCTTTGTCTGTAAAATGGGGATAAAGACAATAAACTTCCTTTTGAGTTAACATGTGTATATGAACTTGTAAAACACTACACAGACATAGCTGCTTTCAGCATGCCAAGGGCTCATATAGCCTAGGGTTGGTCACTTCTAGTGACGGGGAGCTCATTACTTTCAGAGACAGTACCCCCCGCCTTCTTTTAAAGCTCTGATAGACAAAAGGTTCTTCCTTACTCCAAATAAAAATTTGTTCCCTGCAGTTTCCTCCTATTGAATTTAATTGAACCCCTCAAGGGACCACAGAATAAATTTAATCCCTAATCTGCAGACCAGCCTTTGAATAATTCAAGATAATCATAGCCTTTTTTTTTTTCTCCCTATCTCAATTCTAGGCCTCTCAGCACACTGTGTACTGAGAAGGTCCCTTATGAATAAGCAGTATTACCAGGCATGGCTGTATTCCATCAAGACCAGAGAGGCTATGTTCCTGGGTTAGTAATTCAACAAAAGCCATTTGACCTCTAGTTAAGTAAATCACTCAGTCAAATCAAATCATCTAGTTAAGTTAATCACCTGTGCTGTGGCATCTACTTACTAAAGTATTTGCTTAGTAATTGCATGACATTTATGGAGCCCTTTTTATGTGCCAGGTCCTTTGCTAAGTGATTTGCATGCACTTAGTTCTTACGATAAACTCTGGAAGGTAAGTGCTAATATTATTCCCATTTTACATATGAGGAAACCGAGGCTCAGACAGATTAAGAAAGTGCCTAAGATTACGCAGCCAGGCCGGTCATGGTGGCTCACGCCTGTAATCCTAGCATTCTGGGAGGCCAAGGCGGGAAGATCGCTTGAGGTCAGGAGTTCAAGATCAGCCTGAGCAAAAGCAAGACCCCGTCTCTACTAAAAATAGAAAAAGTTAGACAGATGACTAAACATAGAAAAAATTAGCCGAGCATGGTGGCATGACCCTGTAGTCCCAGCTACTGGGGAGGCTGAGGCAGGAGGATGGCATGAGCCCAGGAGTTTGAGGTTGCTGTGAGCTAGGCTGATACCATGGCACTCTAGCCTGGGCAACAGAGTGAGACTCTGTCTCAAAAAAAAAAACAAAAAAAAGATTATGTAGCCAATGAGCAGCACAGTGGGACGTGGGACTCTGCAGCCCACAAGCCCAGGACAGTGGCACCAGCCTCCTGAGGTTGATGTTCTCAAATAGCTCAACATCGAATTCCAAAATACTCTCTGAACTGGAGTTAAATCAGGCTGATATTTCACTCTGAGTTGATTGATACTAAGAAGTGGACATTCTACTTATAAGAATAGGGTTTGTTTGTTTGTTTGTTTTAATTTGAGGAAAAATGTACACACATGGAAATGCACAGATCTGAAGTGTGCAGATCTGCAGTGTAGTGGTGAATCTTGGCAAATATATAAATCTGTGTGTCCTAAATTCCAATCAAGACAGAATCGCTTCATCACTATGAACATTTTTCTCATGCCAGGCCCCTTTCGGTAAGTCCCCAAGCCCACAGATGACTAAGCACTGTTCTGATTTCTAGTAGATTAATTTTATCGGTCCTTGGCATTCATATGAGTGGAGCCAGGTAGCACGTGCTCTTCTGTGCCCGGTTTATTTTGATTAACATGTGTTTGAGAGCCAGTGTCCCTGCGTGGGCATCAGCTGTTGACCCTGCGTCGTTGCCGGGGAGTGTTCCGTAATGTGACCGTGCCGCGCTTTGCTCATCCGTTCCCCTCGCGAGCGGGTCTTCACACTGCTGCACATCCTGCAGAGGGGATATCAAGTAAATCCCTCATTTGTTCGTTAGGCAAACATTTTTCCAGAGCTTTCTCTGTGCCAGGAATTGTTGGAGGTGCCGGGAGGCTCTGGTGAAGAAAATGGAGCCCCTGCTTTCACGGGGCTCTTATTCCCGTGGGAAAGAGAACAATGCACATGTGATCAAAGAAGTGAGCAGGCCGTGGTGGGAAGCGCTATGAACGTATTCAGTCTGAGTGGTGGTACCAGAGTGGCTCTTGAGGACCCTGGGTCTGCTTTAGATCGGGTGGCTGGGGAAGGCCGCCCTGAGGAGGTGACCTGGCTGACCTGGGTTGCTGCAAAGGTGCCGACCAGGCGAAGCCCCAGAAGAGGAGTGTCCGGGTGGACGGAACGACTGGCCTGAGAGTGTAAGGCAGGGCTGAGAGGGACAAGTCCAGGATGTTGAAGGGACGGGCATGAGCCAATATGACCGAAAAACAGTGAGTCAGGGCAGAGGTGGGACCAGAGAGGCAGAGTGGAAACACCTGTGTGGGAAAGGAGTCGGGCTTTATTTTAGGAGCGATGGCAGCCCATCGGAGGGTTGAAATGGAGTCTCACGGTCTTATTCACATTTTTAAAAGGTCATTCTGTCCCTGGAGGGAATCTGTGAGAGATGGTGGAGATTAGGGTGGTATCGTTCAGACGAAGATGAAGGCACTGATGAGCTCAGTGGGGGGCTGGGAGAGGCATGCAGTGAGAGAAAGAGAGAAGCCAAGGGTGAGTCCTGGGTCTCTGGCCCGAGCAGCACCATCCCCTAAGATGGGTGAGACTCGTGGTGGGGGTGGGGGGATTGGGAGAGGAGATCAAGAGCTGTGTTTGGCCCTAAGGATGCCCATTAGACATCCTTAGGTCGGAGATACCAAGTGCACAGCTGGATATACCTAACCTGGGGCTCAGGGGAGAGGCCAAGACTAGAGACAAAGATATGTAAGTCCTCAACATAAGACGGAGATTCAGGGCTGTGGGATTGGGAGAGATCACCTAGAGAGAGAAAGGCCTTGAAGACAGGTCCTAGAGAAGAACCAGCAAAGGAAACTGAGCACAGATACCAGTAGTCCTGTTCCTACTATTCTCCCTAGAGGTCTTTAACATTTACGAGAGGCTTTCCCATGCATTTTGTTATTTGGGCGTCATTACAATCCTGTGAGATACTTGTAGGACTTTTGCTGCAAATTGGCCTAAGCCAGTTTGGGCATGCACAGGTACCAGGTTATTTTTGGTGAATCTTGGAGCCCTTAGGAGTTAGAGGTAAGGTTGTGTTTATTACCCCCCTCCTTTCACCCCTGAACCTCCCTACAAAGGAAGGAAGGACATCAAATCACATGTTACTACACAGACTCATTACACAGCTAAGATTCATTAGCTTACAGGCTCAGAATAGCCCTATAGAACAGGCTTACAGTGGCCTGCAAGATCTATGAATTCCCAGCCCTCTGTCCCTTTTGGTGGCTCCAAAACACCATAAAAAGTTTGGTATTAAAAAGTCCAAAAACATATTGTGACAATCACATAAGACAAAAAAAAAAAAAATCCAAAAACAATAGATACTGGTGTCAATGCAGAGAGATAGGAATGCTTATACACGTTGGTGGGACTTTAGGTTAGTGCAGCCTCTATGGAAAACAATATGAAGATTCCTCAAAGAAACAGATGTAGACCTACCATTGGACCCAGCAATCCCACTGTTGGGTATCCACCCAAAGGAAAAAGAAGTCATTTTATCAGAAAGAGACCTGTACTTGAATGTTTATTGCAGCACACGTCACAGTTGCAAAGATGTGGAATCCACCTAAGTGCCCATCAATTCATGAGTGGATAAAGAAAATGTGGTGTGTAGATATATACCATGGAGTGCCACTCAGCCACAAAAAGGAATGAAATGTCATTTTCGGCAACTTGGATGGAGCTAGAGACCATTATCTTGAGTGAAGTATCTCAGGAATGGAAAAACAAACACCACGTGTACTCTGTAATAATCGGGAGCTAACTGATGGGCACACACAGGCACAAAGAGATGTAAAGTTCCGGGGAAATCAAGAAGGAGGGAGGGGGCAGAAGGGGAAGGGAAACCTATTGGATACAGTGAACATTATTCTGGTGATGGGCACACTAAAACCCTGACTTAAGCACTATAAAAGGCATCTGTGTAACAACAACATTTGTACCCCCTTAATATTTTAAAATAAGAAAATGGAATGAATAAATAAATAAATAAAAGATAATAAAAAAATAAAAAGTACAGTTGAGACTACAATGTCTGGGCCCCTGGTGGGACACAGGAACTTTTAGAGATCAAGCTTCTGGTGCTATCTGTGAGGGTTAAAATGAAGGATTAAGTAAGGGCAGAGAGTGTCCTTTAACTATTTTATCTTGACTTTCACTAATTTGCCACCAATTTTACCATTGAGAGCCCATTTCTTACATCCATTATGCTGATTAATGAGTCTGCAAATACCCCCAATAGAAACCCATTTCTAACATTCGTTATGTAGATTAGCAAAGCTTCTGGGTGTTGACTGGACATAAAAATAGAGGACATGCCTATAGTCCTGTCATCTGGGCTGGAGCATTTTGGGTTTCGTGGTAGCGCACCAGCCCTGGAGCGTGCACGCCTCATTAAGGTACTTAATACCTCTTGTTGATGCCCATTGGTGTCTTTCCCTCATTTATATCACACTGGCTTCCTGAAGTATTTTAAAGTAAATATCATAATAGCATTTGTACAATTAGAAGGCAATCTGCGATAGTAGAAAAGGTCCTAAACTTGGAATAATAATAATAGATACCATTTACTGAGTCCTTATTCTGCACAAGGTGCTGAGCTAAGTTCTTTACTTAAGTTCGTTAATTAATTTTTACAACAACCCTGTGAGCTAGACAGTATCCTCTTCATTTTATGCATGAGAAAATGGAGACTTGAGTGTGACATGTCCAAGGTCACCTGGTTGTTGTGTGGCAAAAGATGACTTTGAACTTGGCTGTGGCTGATTCTACAGCATATGTTGCTTCATCCAAGACATTCAAGACTTGGACTTGACACTTGCCCTTGGACAAGCTGCTAATCTTTCCATGCCTCAGTTTCCTCATCTGTACAGTGGGGAGGGGTGATAATAATGAATGAGTCAAAGTGAAGGAGTTTTATAAGCTGTGAAAATGCTCCCATGTCAAAGGCTATTGTTTGCACCCCCCACCAATCCTCTTCTGGGTCCCTCACTTGGGTGCCTGCATGTCTTCCTTGACCACAGAAGCATGGGTGGGTGTGTTCTGTGCAGTGTTCAGTACCAGCCCCTTCACCCTGTCTTCCCTTGGCTGGACCACAGGGTGGGCTCAGGCCTAGCACCCAGGAGCCCAAGACGTCTTCCTGAAAGTCCCTCTCTGTTTCTTAGAAATGGCTCCAGGCCATCCCCCTGAGAGCAGGTACCCATCCTGACGGTGGGCATGCCAACCATGGTCTTCTCCCTGGCAGGTGCTGGACATCTGTTGTGGGCACGTGGATGTGTTATGAGAGGGCATGTGGCATGTGGAAAGATGAGCTTGAATCTTTGTGTTCATTCATTCATTCAACATGTGAATTTAGCATCTAACACTAGGTGAGAATAAGGTGGAGACTAAGATGACACAGGCCCATCTCATGGAACTAATGGCCTTTCAGGGGAGGAAGACAATTAAACAGAATAAATAAATTTGACAACATGAGGCAAGAATGTAGACAAAGTACATGAAAAGGCAATTTAATAGAGTCTTGAAGAATCAAGGAAGGTTTCTTGGAGGAAGGGATGTTTAATCTGAAAGAGTTTACTCAGTGAGGGGAATGAGAAGGTGGGAGGGACTTTTTTGTGGTTCCTTTTGGGTCTGATTTTGGTTTTATAAATTAGATGCACTTCCATGAGAACTGGAAGCCATTTGCATGGTGCCATGTGTAGTATTTCATTGCTGGTTTTTCTGCAACGTGTTCCATCATCCAGCTACCAGCTTCTTGGGAGTCAAGAAAGAAGGCGAGGCCGGGGCACAGTGGCTCATGCCTGTAATCCTAGCACTCTGGGAGGCTGAGGCAGGAGGATCACTTCAGTTCAGGAGTTCGAGACCAGCCTGAGCAAGAGCAAGACCCCCATCTCTACCAAAGATAGAAAAATTAGCCTGGCGTGGTGGTGCATGCCTGTGGTCCCAGCTGCTTGAGGGGCTGAGGCAAGAGGATCACTTGAGCCCAGAAGTTTGAGGTTGCTGAGAGCTAGGCTGACGCCACTGCACTCTACCCAGGGTGAAAGAGTGAGACTCTCTGTCTCAAAACAACAACAACAAAAAAGGCAAAGTGAGAGGTGTCTATGTTTTGATGGATTTGATCTCCCAGGTGTAGTGTGGCTCTAAATCTAACACTGGAAATCTAACATTGGAAGTTGTAGCAACAGAAGAACTGTGTTCCTGGAGCCAGCAGCTTCAAAAGTGACTTCTCAAGTCCTGCCTTTTTTTTGTAAATTCTTAATTTCCTAGATTAAATTCCTTTCTTCTTAAAATAGTTGGAATGGTTTCCATTTCCTGCTACTGAAACCTTACTAATAGTACTGAGGTTCAAGTAGACTCATTTATTTAGTCGGTATTTTCTGAGCACCTAGTAGGTGCCAGACACTGGTTTTAGGCTCAAGAAATACAACAGTGAACAAAAGTCTCATTATTTCTGTCTTATTATCATGGCAGTTACATTCTAGATTAGAGCTATCCAATAGAAATATGATGTGAGTCACATGTGTAGTTTAAAACCTTTTAGGCTGGGCGCCGTGGCTCATGCCTGTAATCCTAGGACTCTGGGAGGCCAAGGCGGGAGGATTGCTTGAGCTCAGGAGTTTGACACCAGCCTGAGCAAGAGTGAGACCCCAGTAGAAATAAATTAATTGGCCAACTAAAAATATATAGAAAAAATTAGCCATAGTGGCACATGCCTGTAGTCCCAGCTACTCGGGAGGCTGAGGCAGAAGGATCGCTTGAGCCCGGGAGTCTGAGGTTGCTGTGAGCTCGGCTGATACCATGGCAATCTAGCCCGTACAACACAGTGACACTCTGTCTCAAAAAAAACAAAAAACCAAAAACCACATTTTAGTTAGTATCACATTAAAAATAAGTAAAATTAATTTTAATAATATACTTTAATATATCCAAAATATTATCATTTCAATGTGTGATTAATGAAAATAATTATATTTTATATTTTATGTACTTTTTATATTTTTATATGTACTTTTTTCATACTAAGTCTTGGAAATTCAGTGTTTAGTTTTCACTTATAGCCAATCTTAATTCAAATGCAAACTTTTTATAGCAAATACTTCATCTGTGTCACACTTCATTAAATTTATGGTTGAAAAAGTAGATTCACATATCTAAGATGTTCCAGATATACTTAAATGTTTTCTACTAACCATAAAAATACCAAAAAATAATTTTGCTTTAATATTTGCATCCATAATGACAAAACTTGTTCACCCTTTCTAAAAGGATTGATCTGACTTTGGAGTGAAAGCGTATCAGTTTCAAAACTATATCTGTCCAAGTTAAGTAAATTCACCAACTCTGGGAGTCTATTCAAAAGTCTACTGTATAGCCTGATATGGAAGCCTATGCCTCTAGTCCCAGCTACTCGGGAGGATGAGGCAGGATTTTGAGATTCAAGTGAGCTCTGAATATACCACTGCACTAGCCCTGGCAACAGAGCAAGACCCTGTCTCAATAAATAAATAAATAAATAAATAAACAAACAAACGAAAAGCATACTGCACAAATTGAGAAGCAACTCAAAATGTATCAATGACAACAAAATGTCCTTCACATGTTTTTGTCTTTGCAGATGATTTACATAACATCTGTCAATTATAATTAAAATAATTTGCATATTGATTCCTGTTAGAAAAAAAGTGTAAAATCATTATTACTGTGTTTTAAGTTTCAGTTTCAACATAAATTTAATGTCTAGCTATGTCTCAAATAAGCTTTTCCTTACCCTGGAGTTTCAAATTTAGTTCATTCATTTGCAGTGTGATTTCGATGAGAAAACATATATTGATTATTGAATATTTGGAAAGCATTCCCTTTGTTTCCAGAAAATCTTGAATTAGAGTTAAGTCTTCGTAACACTCCTCCTTGACTCAAAGCATTGGCAAAGGACACAGGTCATTAAATTCGTTGTCTTCTGTTGCTTTCAACTGTTCTATAGACTGGAGATGATTCATAGCATTTGAATGTACATAATGAACAATATTAATCTGTGATGCCTTTCATAGAGTCTGCTGCAGAAAACTAAGCACAGATATTTTCAAAATGTCAAATAGGCTGGGCATGGTGGCTCATGCCTGCAATCCCAGCACTTTTGGAGGCTGAGGCTGATGGGCATTTAAGTAGTTTTCACTTTGGGGCTATTGTGATTACAGTTGCTATGACTACTGTGCATGTCTTCTGGTGAACATAGGCACTCATGGCTATTGGTTGTATACTTAGAATAAAATTGCTAGCTCATAGGATAGGCATAGATTTGACTTTAGGAGACACTAGCAAATATTAACTGTTTTCCAAAGTGCTTGGATCAATTGACACCCAACCAATAAAGTATGGGAGTTCCCATTGCTCTATATCCTCCAGGATAAATGCTTTGAATCCTCTCATTTTTCCCATTTTTCAAATCAGTAAACTGAGGATCGGGGATGCTAAATAATCTACCCAAGATAACATAGCTGGTGAGAAGTGGATCTCCAATGGAATCCAGATATCATTGCAAATTCAGTGCTGCCTGCCACACCGTGTTGCCTATGAGGATACTACGTAAATCATGTAGCTCATGCGTGTTGATGGAATTCTGCAACAGATGATATCAATGTTAGGCTTTTCAGAAGAGATGGAACTTTAACTTGGTTTTGAAGGTTGTGTAGTGCATAGAGAAGGGCAAAGGAAGGCTGAGGGTGCTTTGAGAAGAAGGGAAGACGGCTAAAGACAGGGAGAGGAGAATGTATCTTTGGGGGTGTGTGATGTGAGATTGCCTCTCTCATTTGAGAACTACTGATCTGGTTGGTGTCCCTAGCTTAGTGACATCCTTGGGTCCCTTGATTGCTGCCATTGTCCTAACATCCTGAAGTTTCCATTCCTTGTTCAATATATAAACTTCCTCTTGTTGGAGAGAAAGCTGAAGCTCATTCGAGCCCACTTAATCTGACCTTCCTTTTTACTTTGAGCTACAGTTTTGGGTACTGCAACAAAGAAACCATAGACTGAGTGGTTTGAACAATAGACATTTATTCCTCACAGTCCCAAGTGCCAGCTGATTTGGCTCCTGGTGAGGGCTCCCTTCCTGGTTTGCAGAAGGATGCTTTCTTGCTGTATCCTTGCATGGCGTGTGTGGGGTGGGCGGTGAGAGAGAGAGAGAGAAAATCCAGTCCCTTCATGTCCTCACCAGGGTACAAATGCCATAACGGGGCTGCACCCTCTTGGGCTCATGGAATGCTAATTACTTCCCAAAGGCCCCACCTCCAAATATCATCACACTGGTGACTTGGGGCTTTAACATACGAATTTTGGGGGGACACAACATGCACTCATTGTCTATTCTGTTCAGTGGAACACTATTTTATTCACCTTTATTCTCTTTTTATTTCAGGTGAGCACGTCTAGTCTTTCCAATAAGACTATCCTCCCTCTAAGGGCAGGGGCAGGGGTTGTGCCCCCTTCTGTGTATCTGACAGTCTCTAGTGCTCTTCAGGACACACAGGCAATGGAGACACAATGTCCACTTGTGTGGTTCATGGGATGATGGAGTCACACCTGCTTTCAGCTGTCCCATGAGGTCTGGTTGCTTCCTCATAAGTCTCAAGTTATTGCAAGCTTGTGGCTTTTAAAGTCCCTGTGATGAGAAACTTGTCAACTGTTTAGACTCCTGTGATGAATTAATCTAGGCATAATAAATGTTCCTTTTCTTCATTATTATTTATCATAGTTCAGTATAGCTGGGAAAACTCATAAAGCTAATTCTAATTAGTTGTAAGCTGGAAATCGTGTCTGGGAGAAGCGTATTAAAAATCGCATGCAATTTCCTCCCAACTCTTAATTCCTAAATTCTGCTATGTGCATTGATTACCATCTCCCTTGTTTCTAGCCCCGAACTTCCCTTTAAAATTGATCACAACCTGGCTTCTTTCCTTTCCCTTCCTTGTGCAGTTGTGGCTTTTATATTTTATGATTAACGCTCTTTTCAAAACTGCTGGGAGCTGCTTCTTTGAGTTCTTCTGTTCTCGTTGTCCCGCATCACCTGCTGGAATCGATTTCCTCTGGGTTCTTCCTCGTTGCACTATTTCACCTGCCTCCTATTGGCACATGGATTCATCTCCCCTGGCCCCAGTGAAGTCCGCTCATACCCACAGCCCTTTCAAGTCTCTTCTTGCCAAACTTTCCGATTCCAAACATACTGGTGGTGCCCTCTCTCTTTTCTCTGTATTTTTGCATGGGTTCAGACTGCAGATTTCACAAAAATTAATAGACATTGTTTATTTAGTACAGTTTTAGATTTACAGAATAATGGAGCAGACAGTACATAGAGTTCAACATACCTCCCCACCTCCACTCTGCCCCCCACCATTTCCTCTCTTATTAATATGGCACATTAATGTGGTACATTTGTTACCATTAATGAACCAATGCTGGTAACATTGTTAACTCTAGGCTATACTTTACATTTTGGTTCACTCTGTGTTGCATGGCTCTGTGGGTTTTAGCAAACGCATGATGACATGTATCCATCGTGACAGTGTCATACAGAATGGCCTCACCTCCCTAAAAACCCTCTTGGACCACAGCTTTATGGGGCTTTTCTTCATGGCACTTCATCGCCATCTGACAATACAGTTTAATTTTTGTTTGTTTGTTTAGTGACTGTCTTTTCATCACAACCCTTTCTGCACTGTAAGCTCCATGAAGGTGGAGATGGTTCTTTTAATCTGTTTTGCTCATTGTTTTTCTCCAGCTCCTAGAACACTGCCCACCATGTTGTAGTCACTCAATAAATATCTGTTGGATGGATGAATGAATTGATGAATGACTTAATGACCATGTACAGTTTGAGTGAATTGTTAATCTGTGTGCCCTCTTCGTTAGCTGCTGAAAGCATTGTTGCACAATATCTTAGAATATAAGAAAACGTCCCTGGATCGCTACCTGTCTGGAAACGATCAGCTGGCCTTGATGGAGTGGACGCCTCTGTCACAGTCGTAATCATCCCACATTGAGGGGGTCGGCAGCTCTGGGGAGCTTTCCAGTGGACTCAAGTAATGTCCAGAGCTTTATCCTTTAGACTAGTATTTCTCACGCTTTTTAAAGAAATTATCATTCCCCTAAAAGCCCTTATTGTTTTTCCTGAACAACACCCACCCTAATTATGAAATTTTAATATCACAGATGATATACTGTATATCTGTCTTTTTATGTACTATATGCAAATCTGTGCTTAATACATAAAAAGAATAAAAAGCTTTTTGCCCCCTTGGGGTGGTGTCACCCTCTTTGAGGGGTGCATACTCTCAATATTCTCCTTGGTGACTTGGGAAGAAGGGCAGGGAAGGCTTGCTGATGGAACTCCCAGATGAAACAATACTAAGAGGGCTGGGAGACATAACAGATGTCAGAATCCAGATTCAAATTGTTGGGGATCATTAGATTTCAACCAATTAGTTTTAAATGTGAACTTTTGCACCTGGTTTCAAAAAGTCAACAGCCTGGATAGGCGAGGGGAAAGCAGATGGATGGGCTGCATTAACTGAATGAGAGTTTCTCTTTCTTGGGAAGTGGTAGACTCGTTCTGTTCCCCACCGGACATGCTGCCCGTGGAGACCAGCATTTAGAAAGGGATCCTGCGCAGGTCGCGGGTACCCAGAGGGAAAGCGCCTGAGACTCTGAGCCATCTGGAAATTGTGGCCAAAAGAAGGGTCTCTCCAGAAGGGGGAGGGGAGACTAACAGGAGACATTGTGGCTGTGTCCAAGCGCTCCAGCTACTGAGGTTTGATGCAGGAAGGTGACTTCTTTGGCATAATTCCATAGGGCATGTTATAGGTCAAATGTGTCCCCCGATAAGATGTTGAAGTCTGGCTGGGTGAGGTGGCTCATGCCTTTGTAATATCAGCGCTTTGGGAGGACAAGGAAGGATGATCGCTTGAGGCCAGGAGTTCAAGACCAGCCTGAACAACATAGTGAGATTCCATCTCTACAAAAAATAAAAGTATTAGCCAGGCATGGTGGCTCTCTATAATCCTAGGTACTCAGGAGGCTGAGGCAGGAAGATTGCTTGAGCCCAGAGTTTGAAGCTGCAATGAGCTATGATCACACCACTGGGTGACAGAGATCCTGTCTATTAAAAAAAAAAAAAAGCTGTTTATAAGTCCTAACCTCCCCCCCCACCTGTATATGGGAACTTGTTTGGAAATAGAGTCCTTGCAGATGATTAAGTTGAAGTCATTAGAGTGTTTCCTGATCCAATATGACCAGTGTCTTTATAAAAAGGGGAAATTTAGACACCAAGACTGATGAGATGGACAAGATAGAGGGAAGATGCTATGAAGCCACAGGGAAATGTCATCTCCAAGGAGTGCCTGAGGCCACCAGAAGCTAGGAGAGAGGCCTGGAACAGTTTCCCCTTCACAGCCCTCTGAAGGAATCAACCCTGCCGACACCCTGATCTCGAACTTCCAGCCTCCAGAGTGATGAGACGATATATTTCTATTGTTTAAGGCACCCAGTTTTTGGCGCTATGTTACAGCAGCCCTATCAAACGAATATGAGACACAAGCAGCATCAAGCAGTAGGAATTTCAGGAAAGCAGCTTTTAGTTTAAAAAGGCTGGGAGTGGGGCGGGCACAGGGGAATGGAGAAGGCATTCCCAGTAGCTGAGTGCTCGCAGTGTGCCCATTCCTTCACCCTTAGCAAGGGCTCCCAGAAACTGCTATTTCCAGCATCTTCATCTCACTCATTAGGAAAGAAGGTCTCAGAGAGAGAAAGCCACTGGCTCTAGGTCATACTGATAGTAAAAGTCAGAGTCAGGCTTCAAACTTGCATTGGTCCCTGCCCAAAGGACCTTTCTGAATCAAGTCAGCAAAGTTCCTGATGCCTGATCTTCTCACTGTTTTGTGTGTTCCGCACACAGAGGCCGAGGCACCCTGGTCTGCAGCTGTGCTAAGCCCTGAGACTGCAGCATGGTAGTCACGCCTGTGGCTTTGGACTCAGACTGCCTGGGTTTGAAGCCTGCTCTGCCTTCACCAACTGTGTGCCCTTGGACAAGTGGCTTAACCTCTCCGTCCCCTTCACTGTAAAATGAGGACCATATCCACCCCATTGGATTCTCCTGTGGATTAAATACATTCTCCCATGGAACGTATTTGGAGTAGCACTAGCTGCTACTATTATTTCTTTCGAGCGTGCCTCACAAGCTCCAGCTGGTTGCAAATTTGGGTTCCGTTCCCACGGCCGCAATTCCCACAGTAACAATAATGTGGACAAACCAGAGGCATGACCAAAAAATGCACAAAGTCTTTTTAGAAGAGAAGGGCACTTTAAGAGTCGGGATCCCCATAAAACGAAATAGCTCTTGCTTATTTTCTCTCTGGGGAGAGTTTTGTCTTGGGCTTTCAGCAGGCACCTATGATAATTTGCAGCCCCAGTTGGCGGTAAATCCTGAAAGGACTATTGTCTTATGTCAGCTGGTTTCCAGAAGACACAAATAAAGAAAACATCCCCCAGGATGATAGAATCCTTTGTGCCTTTTACTCGTGTTGCTCCTTTGGCTGAGTCAGTAGGTAATATTTAATTTGATATAAGGACCTGGAAGGATCTTAACACTTACAGGGAGAGAATCATTCCAAATGGCCTTAGTGGGAGGAATGAATGATCACAGAAACGGTTCTCAGAGGCTCAGGAAGCAGCTGTTGTAATTCTGAAGCTCACTCTGGCTGTGATGTTTTCTCTCACTTTGTTTTTTGTTTCTGGTTTTTTTGTTCGTTTGTTTGTTTCAACCCCACCCCCCTTTTCTCTCACTTTGGATGGGCCTGGGCTTCTGCTCCCCTCATCTGGCCATCATCCCCTCCCCAGGATGTTCCTCCCAGTGACTGCAGCCTGAAGTCAGGGTCCTCTGAGCTCCTTCACCGTGTGATGTCCACAGCACACTGTGAGCACTCAGCTGTGTGTGACAGTCGAGTCAGGAAGGCCTGGGTCCTACTAAAGATGAGCTGCAGAATCCGTGCCCCATTTTTATCATCTAAAAAAGGGAATAGCGAGATCCAGTAACTTCACCATGTCAACCTTCCCCTGTTCTTTAAGGAAGTGGGCTGGGGAGGCTTTTGGCCAGAGGACTCAGCCCAGAGGTGTAGAGTCTGCAGGGAGACCTTCCTGCCCCCAGGACAGCCAGCTGCGCACAGTGTGTTTGGGGTAAGGACGCAGGTAGTGAAACAAGCACTGGTGGGAGAATAGACAGTTCTGCCCACCTACTGTGTAATTTTGGGCAACTGGTATTAACTTTCTGAGCTTCATTGTCTTCATCTACAAAATGTGTGAGTTGGACTAGATTTTTTTTTTTTTTCCACAATAGAACCCTTTCTTCAAACAAAATCTTGCATGTAAGAACAGAATGGAAAACAGCAGCAGAGCTTCCTTTCTTGACTGGGGAGGGGAATCTGGAGCCAGCTGCCGCCTCCAACCCTCATCTTTTCTTCCCAGCTGCTCTCTGTGCTTTCCCAGGAATCTCAAGGAATCTGCAGAGCACTGTTGGGAAACAAGTAAAATCTGATCACCTTTTAGGTTCCTTCCAGTTGGAAAAACGGTATCTCTTATCTCAGGACCCTTAGAAAAGACCCCATCTGGTACTTATCTCTCTTCCATTAGTACCTGAAATTTCACGGCTAATAGTTCATCTTTCTGTGTTGCCTTTTCCTTCATCCTCCTTTAAGCAAAGTCACAGGGAAAAACAATTTTAAATCACTAACACTTTAGTATGAATCAGTACATTTTATAGTCCTGTTTTTGGTTTTTTAAATTTTTTTTTTTTGTTATAGTCCTGTTTTGGACTTGAGAATATTCACCCACAAGCACCTACTCTGTGCCAGGTGACTGGTGGATGCAGTGGTTAATGGAGGTCACTCCCTTCACAGGACACTGTTGGGATAAGGACTGCAAAGCTGAAACTCCCAATGACATGTCTGTGTCCTAGGGCTTACGGGTGTGATTAGAAAGAGGTCAGCTCCGGGACTCTGGATGGGGTAGGGTTTCTTGATAAGGGATGGTTTCTAGGAAGAAGGGACACTTGAGCTGAGTCTTCATGTATTGGTAGGAATTAGCCAGGTAAAGAAAGGGAAGGAGGAAGTAGTTCCAGGCCAGGGGACTGAGAGATCAAGGGCCCTGAAAACCCAAAAGGTCCTTCCGTTGGGACCAGTGGTAAAATTCCCGTATTAGAATCTTGATCTCTTTTTCTGGGGTAGGGGAAGAATGAGGATGGAGATGATGTAGGAAATGGTTTATTATTATTTTTTCTTGGTAAGCCTATCATATTTTTTAAAAAGTAGCATATGTGTGCACTTACATATACATAGCCTCTTTTAAACCCTTTAATCATCTCATGAGACTCCCCATTTGCTAGGTGATTAAGTTGGTCAGGGTCTCAGGTAGAGCGCACTCCTTTTGCACTGTATCGTTCCAATTTATTTCTGTGCTCTCATGAGGACAGAGGGAAATTGGAGCAAGATGGAGAAGAGAAGAGACAGGATCCAGGAAGACGGAAGGCTGCATGAGAGTTTGGAGAAAGGCTAAGAGGAGATGGGACTTGCACCCTGCCGGGATCCTACGGGGCTCTACCCCACCCTCCCTCGAGCTCTGGCCCTGGCGCCAGTAGCTGGATCTGTGCAGTCCTCCCCTGCTGCCCTGTACAGCTCTGCCCCCACCTGAAACCCGAGACAGGCTCTGGTTTGCTCTCTCAGATTTTGTTGGCACTCAATGAGTATCGCTGAGACTGAACAATCATAGTGGCATAGGACTTTCATGGAGGCTGTGGTCATAACACAAAGGGCATGATCTTAGACACTAGAGAAGCACTTTTGGCACCAAACTCATTGGGCAGGACAGCAGACTAATTGGGTAGATCTTGAGACAGAATTCTCTTACCTATTTCATGGGAATCCCTTTAGACAACCTCTCTCTGCATGTCAGTCTCCTCACCTATAAAAGCAACGTCTTCATTATTTGTAAAGCACCTCCCAGGTCTGGCTCATTGACTCCATAAATCACTCCAGACTAATTCAGAGAGGTGAGTGGATTTCACTGTGCGCAGGTCCTGCTGCAGATTTTTTTGTGTTTGAGGAGAGTCACATGCTCAGTCAGGGGGAGGCCAGGGTAATTAATGCACAGGGGCCGTGGGCCACACATTAGGACTTCGATATTTCTCTCACCAGGGCAGAAACTCAACTTGGTGAGTTCAGTGATAATGCGTTATAACGCGTTATCTTTGAATTTCCATTTCCCTGATAGAACAGGGAGCCTCCCTTGGCACAGTCAACCAAATTGCACCTCTGAAGCCGGCAGTTGAGTTTCCCCTTTTGGCTCATTTACAATTAGTTATGTTTATTGCACATTAGTTTAACTTCACATCAGATAAGTCCTAGAATGTGCCTGCCACGTTGCAAAAAAGAGTAGGCATGCAAGTCCCTGAGGCCACATGTTTGAACCTTCACCTATGTATCTCTTTTCACAGGTACAGTAATGTAGAACCAACAGTGGGGCCCTGCCAGGTTATCCGGTGCAAATCAATTAAAAACGTAATAGCTTATTTTTATTATTGATTGTCAGAAGTGTGTAAAGATTAACATAGTCATGGGAGGCAGGTTCATTGGGTTGAAATCCTGATTCTGCCACCTCCCAGCTGTGTGACCTAGAGTAACACTTTAATGTCAGTTACCTTATCTGAAAAATGGGAATCATAAAATCTTTCAGGTTTTGAGGGTATTAAATGAATTAACCCATGTAAAGCACTTAGAACACTGCTTCAGAAAAGACCTTAGCCATCATTCTTATTATCTGCACCAAGGGGGACTATCTGCCAATTACAAAGTTTAACCCAGTGCAGGACCTGTTCTCCATCTCGTGGTATAGTCATGGGAAATAGTTACTGGGGACTCTCTCTCCTTCCAGGGTCCTCATCACTCAGGTTGCATCACAAAGATGGAACAGATTTTGTAAGGATGCCAAACCTCCCAACTTCCTACAGAGGAGCTCCCTTCAGAGTAGCTGTTTTGAAAAACTTTTAAAATTTATTTTTAAAATTGAGGTATCACTTGCATAATGTGCATACATGATTACCCCTATAGAATCCCCACCATGAAAAAAATCTGGAGTATTATTAGCATCACCCTGTAAGGCTCCCAGGCAGGAGCCCCCCAATGCCCACCCCAGGTAATCTCCTTTCTGACTTCTAACACTCATATGTGAGCTTTTCCTGTCATAAGCTTCACACAAATGAAATCATAGCAGTAGCGTACCGATACGTTTGACAGCCAGTGCCCCAGAATTTTTTTAAAAAGAAGAAGAAAGCCCTGATTTATACCTTGTCAATTTTCCTGGAAATCACCACCGCTGATCTGAAACTCTCAAGGTGAAGTTTTGAACATGGCATTGGAAGCAGATGTACGGTAGGACACAATTACATAGTATTTCTACCAAACAGACAAAATAGATGTGAATAACCTCAATTGCATAGATAAGAGTAAAAATGTAATACAATAATTAGGAAGTAAAGAGTGTTGAGTATTTACTACCTTTGTTTTCCATATAATTTATTTAGCTGTAAGTTTACATACTTTAATTTCTAATAAAGCCTGTATTTAACAATTGGCTTACAAAATTCCTAAAAATGTATATAACAATTCATTCTCACCAGCTAGCATGAGCTGTGTGAGCACACTGCTGAATCATGTGCACTACGCACCACTCTTTTGTGTGGGCTTCTTTCATTCAGTACACTGTCTGTGCGATTCATCCCTATCATTCTGTGCGACAGTTGCTTGTTCTTTCTTTACGGCTGTGTAGTATTCCATTGTATGGATGTACCACAATTTATTCATTCTCCTATGAATGGCTATTGGGTTATTTCCTGTTTTCGGCTGCTAATTAGTTTTAATTATGAAGTTACTATGCTCATTCATGTATACATATTTGAGTGGATGCAGGTGTTCATTTCTCTTGAGTTTATACCTACGGGTGGATTTGCCAAGTCTTAGAGAAGCATATGTTTGTAGCAAATAGTGCCAAATGGGTTAACCAAGTGGTTGGACCAGTTTGTCCTTTCATCTGCAATGTTTGAACGCTCTATTGCTCTACTTCCTTGCTACCACTTGGTACCCTCAGTCTTTAAAATTTTAGCCCTTCTGGTGAATGCATGGTGATTATCTCAGATTGATTTCAATTTGCATTTCCCTAACAAGTAATGACGTTGAGTTGATATTGGGTAAACAAATGTGAACCTGAAAGAGCCAACTCCTCAAGATGTATCCTGTGTGGCTAACTGGGCCTACATTTAAAGTAGGGTCAAGTAACTATTTGCTGACAAGAGCTCACATAGGTACTTTGAGTTTCTCTAAAATGCACACCTTTTATCTTCGGGACTTTCAGAGGTCACCTGAAACAACCAATCAGAGCTAACTTGCCTTGACCAATCAGGGCTCAGTGTAGTGACCAATCAGAACTAAGTAAGTTTGAATCCTTCATTTGCATAAACAAACCTGATTGGGAGGCTGAGCAGGAACTTTTGCTATAAAACCAGAACTCTCTCTGCTCTTTGGAAAGCACCTTTGTTTACACCAAATGCTGTATCTGTTCACTGGAATAAAGTCTTTTTCCTCCAAATTCCATTTTAGGGAACTTCTGTTCACATGACTGTTTTTTCCTCCATATAAGAGGCATAAATCCATTTTTAGAAATTATCACTAGGGTTATTGATGGGTCTAATTCAGCTTTGCCACAGGCATTGGCTGCTATTCTGGGACTTAACGTTCCCTCCAAGGAAAGTGAGCACTGGACACTGGTTATCACCTTGTCTGCTGTTTGTGGGGCTGTTTGTGACCAGAGTGATGATTCTTAAGGATAGGATGGCTCCTGGTGGCCCATGAAGCCCTTCAGGACATGTCTCTCAACGGAGCCCCCAGGCAGCAGAATGCTACACTGGAGGGCAGTGGGGAGTTGGGACCAGAAGGCTTGAGGCTCAGATTCCACTTCTCCCCTTTTTTGAGCCATGAGTCCTTGGGAACTCACAGAACCTTTGGATCCTCAGTTTGCTCATGTTAAATAGGGTAAGAGTGGTCGAGGGGGCTCCACAGAGACATGGAGCAGAGCTCTATAAAATAATCCCAAAGTTGCTTTTGTGGGGCCAACAGGAGGGAAGTAGTTGACCTCTGTGGGAGTGCTGGAGCAGGCTCTGGGGGACACGAGCAAACCCTGGGAGCTCCTTCAGTGGGCTCTGTGTATGGCTCTCCCCCCTTGTTCTAACCTCTGACTGTGGAAAACTCCAAGGCAGGAAGGAAACTAACTTCAGTGGTGCCTTCTAGAAGCCACAAGCCTCTAGCCATGCATGTTCAAGGGTCAAGCAAGATGGTATGATGCTGTACAACGGGAAACCACGCCCCAAAGAGTCAGGGTGTCCATGGAGAATGGGAGAAGATGTTCTGAGGTTTCTGAACACACTGTGCCCTACAGAAAGATGAACTCCTATGGACTGCCTTTTTGTCAGCCCTCAATAACAATGGAAGGTCTGACATACTTTTTAATTCTAAAAATTATGAATGCTAATTGAAGGAAAGTTTGGAAACAGAAGAAAATACAAAAAAGAAGAAAAAGTTATCCATAATCCCATCTTCCAAAGGCAATAATTATTAATAATGTCTATATATACACACATTTTTCCCACCTGACATTATAATATGCCATTCATAACTCTTTAATATCATGTTTTTAACGGTTGCATTGCATTCCATTTTGTGGATATATTGAAATGTATTTGACCATGAAATCGTGTTCTTTCTCTGCTCTCCACTTAATATTTTCCATGGTCTATTGCTGTTTTAAAATTTACAAATCTTGCACAGCTTATTGCACCACAGGAAGAAGGTGCCAGAACTTGCCTAGTTATTGCTTTTTAAGCACTAAATCTCTGACCACTACCAAGACTGTCTGGCTAACAGTTGTTTATGGACAGAGAAGTGACTCTGAAAGTAGGGAAAGAAACAAAAGTCAAAAGTCCCTAATGGGACTTAACATTTCTACAATATGAGGGCTGTCGAGAAAGTATCCAGCCATTATTACCATAACAAGAACAGTTAGCTACATGGCTGGACACTTTGCGGACAGCCCTTGTATATAATAATGTTAATTAATAATTCCTTTATCATTCACTTAATTATTACTCATCCACTCATCATTTATTTCATATGTTTTAGAGCCAGACATACCTGGTGCTTGACTCAGCCCTGTCACTTATCAGCTGAAGGACCTTATGCCAGTAACCTATCTTCTCTCGCCTCAATTTATCCGTCTATAAAATGAGTGATAATTCCTCTCAAGGTCGGTAGGAGTATCAGACCCAGTAAGTCCAGGGAGCACCTTTCCCACCTGACCTTTGAATCCTCTTTCGAGGGCCATAGGCAGACTCTAACGAGTTGCCCACACAGAGGCCGGAAGACGGGTTTTGCTGGTGTGTGGAGACAAACACAGAGAATGGGAATGGAGGAACAGGGCTGCTTATGAGATCAGAGATAGAGCCAGAAGAAGAACATGCGTCTTTGTTTCTTCCACTTTGTATCAGTGATCTAAAGTGTCTCTTGTAGGTCTTTCGTCCGGTGGAGTTCAGAAGATCATTTGAGCATTTCTGACTGCTCACCATGTCCTTGTGTGGGGGTGGTCAAACATAATTTGAATTTCAGAGCTGCATTTGGGAAAATGACAGTTATGATGCATAATTTTTCCACCTGTAGGGGAAAAATTCCAGTGTTTCCTAACTCAAGGAGATTTCATTTTGTCTAGCTGTTGCTTTCTGGTTCCTCTCAGCACTTTTCTCTGGGTCTAAGAATGAAGGAAGAAGCCCTTTTGAGGTCTCCAACACTAAAGATGTCACCTCCGTGACTTCCATGGGCCATTAGGCAGCCAGTCAGCAGCTTTTATGTCCTTGCTACCAGCAGGATATGGAACATGGGGGAGGAGAAGTCATTTCTCTCCTGCTGATCCGACATTCATTAATGTGTTGGAAACAGAGGAGGCATTGTTAACTGCAGCTCCCATCTGATACATGGACTGCCCAGAAAGATTAATGTTCTCTTCAATATGAAGACACAAAACAAAACAAAACCCAACACCAGGCCTTCCAGGGAGGAAGGCAAGACGAGGGGTAGCTGTTGTACTCTTCCCAGCCCCTGTGCCTCCTATTTTGGCCACTTTATTTGAAGAAGGATTTCTCCACCTCTACCACGACTAGTGTCTATTGTCCGGCACCCTGCCGTGATGGAATTTCCTTTGTGCGTGGATCCTGTCAATGGCGCACAGGCACTGGGGAAACTGATACCATCCAAGCTCCCTCATCTTCTCCCCACTGGAGACAGCTTCAACTTCTGCACTTCTTAACTTGCCTCTTAAGCCACTGGCATTTGGGCCCTTGGCACTGCCCGGAGCCTGCGCCTGCCAAGATCACATTGTTAGTAGATGAAGTGGTCACTCTCTGTCCTTGACTTATGGGACCTTCTGGCCACGCCCTCTCACTTGAAAAGTCCCATTCCTCAGGCTTCCCGGCACAAATGTTCCTCCTTCCTCTTGCATTTTTGGCACATCCTTATCACTCCCCTCTGCCCTTTGCAAGCTGCTTTTTTCTCTGCCCATCATGTTTTCAAACTTTTTTTTCCTTGCAATGGAATGCCTTTTTTTTTTAACAAATAAAATTTTATGTACATCCAAGCCCAATAGAAAACACAGAAAACCACAGTTGCTGTGGTTGAAATAGTGGCCGCCACTTTCCCTTCCCTTATTTCTCTCCTGGAACTCCTGAGAGGCCTCTCCAGAACCCGGCGGCTCTGAGAAGCACAGTTTGCAAACCACAGCTTTCCTTGGCGAGGGCTGCAGGGCTCTTCACGCCTCCTCCCGCTCACTCATCCTGGAAGGCCCCATCCTTCCTCGTGGTAACAGTCACTATCCCTTTCTCCAAATGTGGTGTGCGTGGAGGCACAATAAACAAAATCCTTTGCTTACTCCAATCCTTCTTTCAAGCAATTAAGAAACAAGATGCAGGAGACAGACAGATGGAGGGCAAGAAAGTCAGCTGTATTACTGACAATGCTGATTAGAGAAAGCGGCTTTAGACCTTTAGCCAGATGAGCTTGCTGGTTTTCCTAGCGTTAACTCATCCAGCAGTCCTGGGCAAAACTGGACATTTTCAAGCTTTCCTGTCGACCTGGAGAATGATTCTGATTGCCTGTATCCTGTAGCATGCTGACTCCAGAAGAGGAGGGGTGAAGTTCTCTCAGACTCGCCAATCAAGGTCACTTCTCTGCCCATGGGGAAGGGGCAGGAAGGGGTGGACATAGAGACCAGGAACATCAACCTCTGCCAACAAAAGTGGTTCCTCTGCCCAGGGAGTGTTCTGTAATTTGTGGCATGCTAAGGCATTCAGTGTATGGGGGACAGTGATACTAGGTGTCTTCAATACGTGGAACAATTCTACACATTAAAGAATTCTTCCTAGGATCACTTGAGGCCAGGAGTTTGAGACCAGCCTGAGCAAGAGTGAGACCCTATCTCTACTTAAAAAAAAAAAAAAAATTAGCCAGGCGCAGTGGTGCATACCTGTAGTCCCAGCTACTCAGTAGGCTGAGACAGGAGGATTGCGTTAGCCCAAGAGTTGGAGGTTGCAGTGAACTATGATGACACCACTGCATTCCAGCCCACATGACAGAGTGAGACCCCGTCTCCCAAAAAAGAATTCCCTAATCCTGTGTGACCTTTGAATATCTCCCGCCCCAGACTTTCTATATAGGTGAATGAATGGTCATAATTATCTGCATCTAGAACATAACTCTGCTTTTACATAGTAAAAGTGACTTTTGCACAGTTTTCATATACACTATACACTGAATTTTCTAGAAAAGCAAATAGTACATAAATTGAGTGCTGATTACACTTTGGTATGTTGAGAACTTACCTGAGAGGTGTTCAATATTTCAGAAAATTGTGACATTTTCTTACCACAATGGCTCCTATGGTGTTTTCATCACCAATACAATAATACATACTTCCATAGGTTGGTTGGCTGTTGCATTCACTGTGTTTCTATATAGAAATGAGAGCTGCTCCTTTTGGCTTCTGGTAAACTAGTGCCCGGATATTGCTCAGATGCATGCGATTCCCTGAAGGCGCCATGCTGTCTCTCTGCTCCTGGACTTTGCACTTCCTGTGCTTACTTTACTTCTCTGAAGAGTGTCCCTGATGACCCCGTACAAGGAAAGAGTCCTTCCTCTGGATTTCCAGAGCATTTCTCACATTGCCGCTGATTCTGTATCTGAGGCCTCTGCCACCAGGCCTTAAGTTCCATCCGGGTAAGGGCCATGCACTGTTGGCCTCTGTATCCCTAGTGTGTGGCTCAGGTTTGGGCCCATAAGCATCCTTCCTTGGGCAGGGATTGGGATATATATTGTCACATCAAAATAAATAGCATTGGCCGGGCGCAGTGGCTCACGCCTGTAATCCTAGCACTCTGGAAGGCTGAGGCGGGCGGATTGCTCAAGGTCAGGAGGTCGAGACCAGCCTGAGCAAACGCAAGACCCCGTCTCTACTAAAAATAGAAAGAAATTAATTGGCCAACTAAAAATATATGTAAAAATTAGCCGGGCATGGTGGCCTGTAGTCCCAGCTACTCAGGAGGCTAAGGCAGGAGGACCACTTGAGCCCAAGAGTTTGAGGTTGCTGTGAGCTAGGCTGACGCCACAACACTCTAGCCTGAGCAACAGAGTGAGACTCTGTCTAAAAAAAAAAAAAAAAAAAAAAATAGCATTTATTTCAAAAGCTATAAATCCAGTCCATCAAGAACTAATGGGTACAAATGGTGGAGTGTCCCTGTCACAGCCAGTCACAGACAACCTAAGGTGAAATAAAGGTCTCAGGGAGAAGGAAATTTTTCCTCTCAAGACTATCTTGAGAGGCCTTGTCGTTCATTCTTTAGTGTCTGTGCCAGAAAAATCAATTGTTAAATTATTCATCGAGTTGGGTCAGGTCATTTTGAAAGCAATCTTCATAGTGAGCAAAGCTTTATCAAAGTTGACATTATTCCTGATATCTGAACAGATTAGTTTTATAATTTAATATTTAATCTTTCTGCAAAACGCAATGATAAAAAAGATGTTATTGCAACCTGGGTATTGAGGAACTTGAAAGCCTTCTTGATTGTTTTATTCTCTCTTTACCTTATCAAGTGAATAAAACTTGAAAGTAATGAAAAGAGACTCATGAAACAATGCTCATTTTGGTTTATAGTTCAAATCTCTTAATTATCAGCGGCTTAAATGTTTCTCGTAACTTCTCTTTGACTTCACACTGAATGGCAGGGTGCACTCACTGCTTCAGAGACAGTGGAAAGAACCTTGGAGGTTATCCTTACCCAAAAGTCAGACAAGGTGGACTGAGGGTCACCAAGGTGAAGCTGGCACACCTGGATTGTAGCCTCAACTCCTTGGTTGGTGGCCTTGGAGAAGCCCCCTCTCTGAGCTTCGTTTTCTTCAGCGGTAAAATGAGGTGCAGGGTTGTTGGGAGAACGGAATGAGTGATGGATAAATGGCTCCTGAAACCAAGGAGCCGCTCAGGGTCACTGGCTCCCTCTCCACAGGACGGGCGACCCACCGTGCTCTCTTCTCTCCTACTCCGCATGCGTCATGTTCAGCCTTACGCCACAGCGGAGAATCTCATTTCTCTTTTTAATTAGATCCTTTTATTAGAATTTGGGTCTTCCTCAGAAAGTCTTTAAGGTGGTAACTGTATACTTATCCCAGCAAGATTAGGGAGATTTGGGTGTTTAATAAAAACCATGGGCGTGGCTCACAGGTGAGATTTTCTTCACTGAGACTTTCAAGTGACTTTGGAATTTTGGAAGAAATTTAACCTTAGCTTTTCCAAAGACCCTAATTCTATTTATTAATACAAAGAGGACCTGACTTCACAATTCACCAAACCTCAAAGCTCTCTGTTAGCATTTGTGGCTGGCTAGGATGCTCTCACAAATTGCGTTGTGCCGTAGGCTGGGATGACAGCTCTGCCCTGTGCGTTAGCAGCAGCAGGAGCACAGGGACCATGTCTGTCTCTGTATTGCTGTATCTCTTAGGACAGTGCCTGACACCTGGTAGGTGCTCAGAAATACTACTGTCAAATGAATGAACATATCTCACCCATTCATGGAGTCACAGTGTTGAAATTGACTTGCTACCTGGGAGAATATGATCAGGGGTTTTGTATCCTCCTCAGCCTCTGCAACCCAAAGGGTTTCCCATGGGTTAACCTGATGATGGCTGGCAAAACATCTGTATTTTGGGAGCCATCTACATACAAAACCCCGGGTCACTTTTGCTTCGATGTATTTCACGGCTCATCCTTGATTAGACAGTTAGAGGAGATTCAGGAAAATTTGTTCAGGGAGAAAGCCAATTAAAGCCCAAATGGAAAGAAGTTAACGGCCTGCAGTAATTCTTTGTTTGGTCTGAGGACAAAAATCTCAAGTCTTTCCCTTCCTGAAGCCAATAGTCTTTTTTCTAACCTTCTCAGTGCTTTTCTAATGGGTTTTTGTTGTCATTAATGTTGAAATTCCTAGTGAAATATTGGCCATTCAGATAACTGTTTACAGCATTTACTTTAGTAAATGAGAAAATCTGAGAAATGTCCCTCTTTGTGTTAATTTTACCAGATTTATACCTTGGCAAGTCACTGGGTGGAATTGGAATAGCTGGAGAATCAAATATATAGTGGCTGGAACAACCCTATCATTATTACCAGTTTTAAATTACTCTGGCTGTTATCAGCTGACATACTATAGGGAAATCTCAATTAACTGGACATCAGCCTTTCAGGAACTTCCAGTAATTTGACAAAACACAGCACAACACAACAAAACTTAACCAAATCCCCGTGGGGGTCTGTAGTTGTGCTCTATATTCAGTGCATATTGGGTTTACATTTTGCATATCACTGTCATTAATATCTACTTACAGTATTAAAAATGAGACATGCTGTGAGGTGGGATGCCCTGAGGCTCTATGACTGCCCGACAGAACTTTCTGTGATGATGGAAATGTTCTAAAACTGCACTGTCCAATATGGTAGTGACCAGCCACCATGGCTCTTGAGTGCTTGAAATGTGGCTAGAGCTTCTGAGAAACTGAGATTTTAATTTAATTGTAATTTTAATGTAAATTTAATTTAATTATTGGACATCCCAGCTCCATAATATTTTGAGTCAATAATACATTTTTATTATGCCATATTTTAAACATTCAGAAAAGCCCACAGAGTATGATAAACTACCAACTGGAATGAACACATTGTTAACTTTCTGTCGTCTTTGCTTTAGAGATTTTTAAAGAAATAAAACATTAAAGATACAATTGAACCTCTCCTTTCCCCTCTTTCTCCATTCCGGAAGTTTGAATACCCTTCCCATCCACGTTTTTATAGTTTATTTATAAACAATATGTAGCATTGTTTGAGTGTTTAAACAATTTTAACAAATGACATTATACTATATATGTCATTCTGCAACCTGCTTTTTTCACTTATTATTATAATTTGGGCCCTAACCATGTTGATATAAAAATGAATTTCATATATAAATCAATTTCATTCACCTTTAATCCCTCTAGAGAGTTCCAAATTATAAACATGTCACAATGTTTTAATGAAGTCCCCTAAGGATGGCGAATTTGAGTTGCTTCAATTTTTTTCTCTGTTAAGAACAATGCTGCGATGGACATCCTGGTACATTTTTTTCTTGGGAATATGTGTAAGAGTTTCTCTATGTTCATTCCTATTTCTTATGATTATTGATATAGCTGGGCTTATTTTTACTTATGTAGCTTATTTAATGGTTTTTATTTCTATTTACCATGCTTTTTCTTCACTTCTTCACCCACCTCTTTCCCCTTCCCCTGTTTAGAAGTTAAACATTCCATTACTATTTATTTGGTGGTTAATTATTAGCATTTGTGACTAAAGGTTTAGATCTAATCTAAAGAAATCTTATTTTCTCAAACAATACAAGGAACTTAAAATGTTTTTACTCCCAAAGCTCTCTCCCATCTTTTATGTTTGTTGGGTACTATTTCAGTCCTACCTTTTAAAAAAGATCCCAGTTCATCCTTATTGTTATTGCTACAGTTTTACAATCAATACTGTTTAGGTTTACCAACTTTTTCACCAATTCCTGGCTTACCACTTGTTTTTCACATTACACACCTCCCTTCTGGGTTGGGTTTCTTTCTTGCTGAGATATCACCTTTGATATTTCTTTTAATAAGGGAATGCTGGCCGGATGTGGTGGCCTGTAATCCTAGCACTCTGGGAGGCCGAGGCAGAAGGATCGCTTGAGCTCAGGAGTTCGAGACCAGCCTGAGCAGGAGCGAGACCCCGTTTCTACAAAAAGTAGACAAATTGGCTGGGCATGGTGGCGAACACCTGCAGCCCCAGCTACCCAGGAGGCTGAGATGCATAATGGTTTGGCCCGGAGTCCTAATAGTACCTCTCTCCTATCATCTCTGTCCCTCCCCTGGGACTCCTATTACATACATGCTGAATCTGTTCAGTCTATATTAGGTATCTCTAAATTTTTTTCATACTTTTCAGCTTTTTATCTCTCTGAGCTACATTTTGGATGATTTCTTCGTATCTACCACTTAGTTCTTTAGTTCTCTCTTCAGGTTAGTGTATTGCATAATATGTCCATTGAAGTTTTCATTTTAATGACTATTATTTCTACAAGTTCAGTTGCATTTTCTTTTTAAATTTCACAGCAATCCCCCCTTGGTGCTATAGTCTTTTCTTTTTTAAAAAAAATATATTTTACTCCTTTATGTTAATGTGTGTTTGAATTATAGGATTTTAAGGTCTCTTTGAGATTGCTTCATATCTATAGTTCTTGGTTCTGAATTTTGTTGGATTTGTTGTGTTTACTAATTTTCTCTTACAGCAGTTATCTACTTCATGAGCTTAGCAATTTTTTTTTACTGTGAGCTTATCTTTGGTGGGGGTGATTTTCTGTGAAATGCATGTATTTGGTTGAGACCTTATAGATTCCAGGCCAGTTTTACATTAGTTTCTCAGCATGGGTTCTTGTGCCTGATTGATAGTACGGACTGAGACCGCATGCCCGGGCAAGATGACGTTCTGCTTTCTTTGGAGTGGTTCCTTTACTTTCCATGGCCCTGGAAGATGGGTCAACTTTCTTGTTATATCGCTGGCTAATGAAAGAACTTCCTCTGTGGCCTGTTTCTTGGTGCCTAGCTTTCTGAGGGCCGAGGGGGGTGCTCTGTTCCTGCCCCCCGCTTCTCATGGGCTGTGATTCTGGGGATTTTAACCACCAGTCTCTGCAGTTTTTGCCTAGTTCCAATTCCCTCGTGGACTGTTTCTTTTTAGCTCCTGCTCCCTGCTCTGGAACCTGGGGATACTCTTTCCTTGTTTTCAAGCTTGGCCATGTATTTAAAAACTAGCAGGAAGGGGTTGCATTTTATCCAGCATTTCTATGTGATGGGAGTGGAAGCATGTTCCAGTCTGCAAAATTAATTAGCAAGTCGGTAATAAACTAGTCTGTTTCTGTTCATAGGATGTTACTTGCCCTTTTTTTTTTTTTTTTTTTGAGACAGAGTCTCACTCTGTTGCCCAGGCTAGAGTGAGTGCCGTGGCATCAGCTTAGCTCACAGCAACCTCAAACTCCTGGGCTCAAGCAATCCTTCTGCCTCAGCCTCCCAAGTAGCTG